>PVKA01003853.1:0-20796 GCA_004027165.1 Ctenomys sociabilis
CTGGGTGTGGTGGCATTCGTCTGTAATCCCAGCTCTTGGGAGGATGAAAACAGGGGAATCACTAAGAAGCCAGTCCAAGTAGTGAGACCCCATAGACCTGTACTAAGTACAGTATAAGAATAAATAAATAAAGACATTATAAAACATAAATAAAATAAAATGAAGCTAAATGGAAACAAGATTTGTAAGCCAGGAGAAAATGTAAAATAAGGGCTTCATTGAGCTTTCCGGCTAGTCCTTACTGGATAAAGTTAAAGCCTCATTGGAGAAAGCAATTAACATGACAAGAGAGGAGGCAGAGGCAGAGCACAAAGGAAACCAGATACTTGAAACCAAGCCCCTAGCCCCTCATCCACCCCCAGTCACATGCAAAGGAGACATTCTTTAAAAGAAAGCTCTTATTTGTCGAATACATCCACCACACTCTGGGGCACTGTATTCATGCACTAGCTCCTTGCTTAATTGCTGGCTGGACCTTGGATGTAAGGTCCTTTCTAAACAACTTGAATTCCAGAGACAAGGCCTTGAAAATGGCAAGTAGAACCACTTATGAATGTGCGAGTAGACAAGGGCTTAGAAGTTACTGTCATGGAGCATGGAATTTATCAATGACAGCCCAGTGAGCCAATCAGGTCATGGCAAGTTCTGAGTAAGGGGATGGGCCCTGGCACCTAATAAAAGCAGCCAGAAAGCAAGGGACCATGGGTCCTCCATCTTTTCAGAACCTATGGCCACGATTCATCCTGGAAATTATCAATCTTGTCCTTTTTCCTTGCCAATTAAGTATCCACTAAAATGCCTTCTTTTCTTTAAACTTTGTATCTTTAATTCATTGTTCATACTGATTTTTGGATCTCAGGGAGCAGCTCAGACAGGGAGAACAGCAGAACTAGAGCTGCGGCCCAGATGACAAAGCTTATGAGAGTTGTTTACCATTAAGTAGGACAAAATCAATTTCTTACTCTGTGATACTATATACATTGTCTATCTACAGTATTTCAAGTGCAATACTCAAAATAGAAAGAGTGGCCATCACTGAGCAGAAGAGTAATGAATGATTTTAAATTTCTTCATATTTATGTTTTCCAAATTCTCTGCAGTGAACACAGTGCCTTAGAATTAGAGCCTAACAGAATAGGATTCAAAAATATATTTGCCATTCAACAAAATTCATGGAAAGATTCTTGGAAATTCCAGTGGTGAGATGGCCCTCCTTATGCTCACACACCATTCTGTGTGTCATCTGTCCTCACCTCTTCCCATAGTTTCTTGCTGTGTGTTTTTAATCAATCCAAGAGTCACAGTTTCGCCCATAGACCTTCTGTTCCATGATATCTGGCATAGTTTGCCGGGTAATGTATGACACCAGTGTCTAGGGCATAGACATTGTTCCCCTGGGCTTGTGTGGTCCATTGCCTGTTAGAAATTGGGCCATGGAGCAGAGAGTGGCGGGCAAGGCAGTGAAGCATCACCTGTATGATATTTATAGTCACTCCGCATGACTGGCATTACCGCCTGAGCTCCACCTTCTGTCAGGTCTCTCGATGCCTTAGATTCTCGTAGGAGCACATATCAGGGATCTAGACTGTGGCTCCTTTCAAACATCCTGAACCCATCCCAACGTTCTGTCCATGGAAAATTGTCTTCAGGAAACTCATCCCTGCTACCAAGAAGGTTGGGAGCAGGAGGGCTGGCTCAGTAGAATAAACACTTCCCTGCAAGCCTAAGGGCCTGAGTTCACTGAGTTCAACCCCTCCATCTGCCAAAAACAAAAAGAAGGTTGGGCACTGTTGTCCTACACAACCCTAATAACAACAACAGCTAATCACAAACATGATGTTCTTTGAATAGTACTTTTCTCACTGTGTTTACTTCACCTCTTCCCTTTAGCCAATTTATTCCAAGAGCCTGTTTTTAGAAAAAGAATTGACACACAACACACCTGGCCAACACCTGTGTGGCAGGCTTATTCTGGAAATCAGAGTAAGTATGTGGGTCTGGGGCAGAGTCTGGTGCTGCTTTTCTGTGACATAAGCCTGAGTTCTGGAGAATAATGTGGACCCTCAAAGCCTTCACCTATGAAAGCACTTTGCTTCTCACCCAACAGTGAAATTATGTTGCATAATTAGACAGCCTCATGAGCCCTGCCCTGGCTTTGTTTGTGTGCTTTCTCTGAGCACCCGGTCTCCCTCACTCCCCAATTATTTTAAAGAAGAGCTTCTCACATTGCTTGAGGATAATCACTTTAGCCCCACGAAACAAAGACCATTCTGGCTTCATCTATTGACATTATAACTTTGCCCTCTACTCTTGTAAGAAATACCCTTAATGACAAAAGTCATGTACTTCTGCCCATACGAACAATGTTTTGTACTTCACTAACAATCCCCCACAAATGGAGTCCTCTTTTCATTTACTGGGACATTGTGGGACCCATCATTCTATTTAAAATGTTCTATAGTATTGACTTTATTAGCTCCACAAAACAACAGTCTGTATCAAGACAGGAAAAGCTGGAACGTATTTAGCAAGGTTTTGTTTGGCATTTTTAAACTGCAGCCTTAAGGGACCTCCCCCCTTCTTGAGCTCAGAAACTAAGCTGCTGAACTGGCTGAAAGCAGAAATTTGGAGGAGCAGCTGAAAGTTATTTCACCATGAAGCTGACCTTGGCAGGCTTCTGATGCTCCATATGGTCTGCAGCTCTCTCTCCAGGAAGCACCAGATCGTTCTCCCCCCTTGTTTGCATTGTTTATAATCCCACCATGTGTGTTTGAAAGGCAATTGTATAGAAAGGATGCTTCACTCTGAGCCTTTTTTTCTGTATTAACCTTTATATGAATAATTCATGGAGTTGTAATTTAACATTTACTCCACAGTGCATCCTCCACCCATTTAAGGTGCAAGACAGTCGTGTATCTCTAACTAGGAAAGACTCAAGAGAGTAAATGAAGTCGCTACCCTCCAAGGGCCAGGGAGTAAGGAAAATGCCGACTACGCTAGTCAGTTCATCTGCTGTAACACAAGAGTACAACATACACACAACTACTGCTTTCTCACAGCTCTGGGGCCTGGAAGCCTGAGGTCAGAGCGGATGTGATCCAGTTCTGCTGGGCCTTTTCCAGGTGTAGACTGCTGAGTTGACCCCAACACTTCACATGCTTGAAAGAAGGTAAGAAAGCTTTCTGAGGCCTCCCACCATTCCCTGACCTTCTTTTTTTTGAGATGGTCTTACTACTATGTACTTCAAGTTGGCCTTGAACTTGCTAAATTGCCACGGCTGGTTTCAAACTCTCAATCATCCAGGTACAGCCAGTATTTCAAGTGCTAAGATCATAGGCATTTCCCACCTAGTGCCTTTCTGAGTCTCTCTCTTTTTTTTTGTATTTTAGGACAGTTCTACAGGGTCTCACTATGTAGATAGGACTTGTAGCGATTCTCCTGTTTTCAGTCTCCCAAGCACTAGGATTATAGGCACACGCCACCATGCCCAGTCTAAATCTTCCTCTCAGTGTGCCCTGGGCATGGGGTTGGCATGGTATGCCGGGGATCAAACCCTGGCCTCCGTTAGGCACCCTTATCCCACCATCCTTGACACTTTAGAAAGCAGTTCCAGAAGAAGTCTTTTTGCGGGTGTCTTTAGCTGAACTATTGTGGTTCTTTCAATCTTGTGAATCAACTGAAAACATTTATTTTCCTGATGGTTTGGATGTTGGGGAAGAGCCAAAAATCACACAATGCCAGCTCCAGCGAACAGGGTGGACAAGGACGCACTGTAATGCTTCTACAAGCGCGCCTCCCATTGGATTGCACTCAGCGGCAGCATTCACTGTATTTTTGATCACACCTCATAAATTCACTCATCATACAGGATTTCCAGAACTGCTTTAGGAAGGGGCAAGGATGGTGGAATAAATGTGCTAGATGCAAGGGGGAGTATTTTAAGGCAGATTAGTAGTAATGCATCTTTTACTGTAATATGGTTTTTAAAATGTTAACATTCACCGTATATTTTGATCACACCTCATATATTTCTAGCAGAGTGGAACATCTGTGTTAACTAAGTGTCACTGAACTGAATAGTCTATTTACAACATCTGATGATTAGAATTTTCCACAGACTAGTGTCTGGCTCCAAATGCTCCCAACTTTGTTTCTTCTCTCTCAGCCACGTATTTTAAACATCGGTGCTCTAAGAGGTCTTATATCACAGTGTTACCCTTGCCCTGCTGGTTTGGGTCAAACACCACATGGCCAAAAATGCATAGTGGATAGTAAGATAACATCTAGAAGTCTAATAATAATTCCACTAAGCTCAAGCTAAATGCTTCCCTGACTCAGTTTTCCCTAAGCTAACCTCTTCAGTCTGTGGCTACTCCATTGCCACCCAGGGCAAGGGGAAAGGCAGTGGACGGGAAGCCTGGTGGGAAGAAGCTGTGGCTGGAAGCAATTGCTGTTAAAAATCTTTCTTTTGCAGTGTAGTTAGAACCTATGACCATGTGGACATGTTGCTTGCCATCTCCGCCATCACTGCATGAAGACTTTGACGCCTTGACCCAGGATCCAAGCTCAAGAACATCACAGTAATCTTCCTCCTGCATTTCTTCCTCGCTACCACTTCCGTGCAGTGTTTGCCACATCACGTTAGAAATAATGGTGTCGGTGTCAAGTTAACTTAGCATCCTACCATCTGCAATTCCCACTTTCATGGCACACAACATTATATGGCTGATAGAGAGATAGATAGATATGGTATATGTGTACTGAATGAATGAATGCTGTGATTTACTTCCAAGATCACTGTGGTCTAGAGAAGGTTACTTTATTTTCCCAGGGATACACAGACTGGGTTACAGCGAAGACCACATAATAGCCTTGGCATGCAGAAGGAATTTTCTCAATCCCCTTCTGACTGAGGCTTGCACCTAGGCTGACTGGTAAACATCTGTACCTTGAGGGCCTTTTACAGACAGAAAGGCTTGGGCTGTGCACAATCTCTCATCTTGCTCTCACCTAGCTTGTGCCTTGAGGACCTTTGAGTAAGAGAACTGCTCGGTAAGTTGCCATGGCTATGGACTCTGAAGCCAGCACTCACTGGGAAGAGTGAAGCTACTGTCCCCTAGGCCATGAGAAACACATCAGCTTGAGCCTAATTAAAAACAGAAGGTGTGCAAGCGTAACTCTGGCCCTCACCCCCATCCCAGGATGATCTTAGCAAGGCATTTTGCGATAAAAAGTTTAAGTCCCAGTGACTCTTGCTTTCTGCAGATAGAGGTTGCTTTACCTCTTAGAAGCAGAAAGGCATTCCTGGGGAGAAAATCTCAGGACTTCCCACCGCTCTACACAAGCTGATACATTGTTTCAAGCACAGAGAAGCAAAATCTGGGTTGTGGGCTATTGTTCAGTGGGTGTTTCGTAAACTACATCATGAGTTGGAGTTCATCCAAAGTCTGGATAAAACTCAGATTGCTGGGCCCCAGGAATTCAGCAGGCAGAGATCAGGGAAGGGCTCACCTTTGTATTGCTGAGATGTTTCTGGGGGTGCTGATGTTGTTCCTGCAAGGACCACACTATAAAAAATCTACTATTAGGGGCACCAGGAACTCTTCATGTGATTACTGGAAAGGACTCCATATCCTCTCTCTGGCTCAGTTGTAGAAGAAAAGATATCAAGTCTGTATCAAAGAAACAGCAGCAGCACTGGCCTGATGTCTGATTTATCACTGATTTTACAGGGCGGGGTGTAAAATGTAAAGGATTTCTCATTCCTGCACTACTGACACTTGGATGTGATAGTTGTTCAATGATGAGAGGATGCCTTGTATATTACAGGATGCTTAAAAATTTCCTTGCCTTTTACCGTGCTATAGTTTATGTCTTAATGTCCCCCAAAACCTCATGCAGTTGTAGGGTTTTTTTGGAGGTGGTTGAATCTAGAGTGTGTGTTGGATTCGTAGTGCAATTATGGTCTTTAGGGTGCTAGGGTTAAGGGTGGATCGTTGCTGGGTCAGCCCATTGTTCGGATTGGCATTACCTGGTAGACTGCATATAAGGGACAGAAACAAGCTTGTCTCTTCTTTCTTGTTGATTTTGCTGCCTTCCCACACCATGAACTGTTGCCCCTCTGCCATGTGCCACCCCACCTTGGAGCCAGCTGAGTATGAACTGAAACCCTTACAACTGTGAGCTAATGAACTTTCCCGTTTAACTTCGTGACATATTTTGTCTCAGCAAAGAGAAAAGCAACTGAGACACACTCTTTAGATGCTAGTAGCCTCCTCCTTCCCTCTAGACAATTGCAACAATTAGGACTATCTCTAGACATTGCTAAATGTCACTTGGGGGCAAAATCACTTCCAGTTGAGATCTGATCTATACTATATTCCTCTCCTCCTCCTTCTCTTCCTCTTCCTCTTCCTCTTCCTCTCCCTCCTTTTCCTCCTTATTCTGGTCTTTCTGAGACAGGGTCTCCTTATGCCGGTCAGGATGGCTTTGAGCTTATTTTGTGGCCCAGGCTGGTCTTGAACTCACAAATGATTCTCCTGCTTCAGCCTCATAAGTGCTGGCATTACAGGCATGCACCACCATGCCCAGTTTATATGAAACTTCATCACATGTGCAGTGGGTCTCATGCAAACCCCCTGAAGCAAAATGTAAATGATAAAATTCACAATAGTGCCCTTCCTTTGGAGCATACACTTTTAGGTCTGTTTCACACACTGCTTCCCTTTGATCCCTGCCCTATATGGGTGGCAAAGTAGATACTACCATGCTCACTCTAAAGATGACATGAGTGAGTCATTAAAGGGCTTGGGATTTGTTCAAGTTCACACAGGAAATAAACGTCAACAAAGGACCAGAATATACATCCCTAATTTTTAGGCTAATGAGTTGTCTATCACACCATGTAATCTTCACTCAGAGTACAAACATCCTGTACACTACAGCATACAGTAGCAGTTTTATAAATTTTGGTAGTCAAAAAACCAGAATAAGCATGAAAACTTTTGTTTGTACAAATAGTAGTTTTGAAAATTCCAACCGGGGCTAATGAAATGTATGTATTTGTGTATTGTTACTTACTATTATAACTACCAACTTTCACTGCAGTGTGTGGCCCTAGTTTGTTGGGGTGACTATAAGCACAAAGAGCAAGCCTTGAAGAGAACCTGTACCTATAAGAAGTATTCTTACTATTATTCTAATTTAGGTTTTCTGCCCTTCGTTTTTATTTACAATTCTAAAGATAAACCAATATTCATTTGAGTTTGTAATATGCCAAAGTAAACACCTTCAAGAAAAGAACAAATCCAGGAAACTAAGAAGGTGGCTCAAAAAAGATGCAAGAATGGGAAGAAAATCTTGGCCTTTATGTCTCTATGTTATTGAAAGAGTCCTTAGTAACTGTGTGTGTGTGTGTGTATGTGTGTGTGTGTGTGTGTGTGTGTGTGAGAGAGAGAGAGAGAGAGAGAGAGAGAGAGAGAGAGAGAGACAAAGACAGAGAGAGACAGAGAGATACTGGTCAGAAGAATGTAGGGAGACTAGTTATTTATGCCTTTGTGCCTTTGGGCTCTTTGGCTCAAGAAAAGCTTTCAGTATGAAGTTAAAATGGTTGAAGTTTTGTTGTGTGATCCAGCATGACCATCCCAGAGAAAGTACTAGACTTAGTACTAGTACTTAGACCTAGTGAGATCTAAATAGAACTCTAAACTGAAAAGAACTTTCATGTGTCCTAGAGCAAGCCCATAATGAAAACATTGAGATTTCTCAGTCTCCAAGGTCAGACTGCCTCGACCTTCCAGCATGTGGATAGCTCTGGTGATGCCAGGCAGATGGAGCTACAAAAATAATCCTCCCCTCAGAACATTCATGGCCATGTGGCAATGAGTTTGTGTCATGACTACACTTGCGTCTGTGATTTCACCATCCAAACAGGATGAAGAACTTTAATGGTTTCCATTTGACTCCACATGCACACTCAATGTCCATATTCCCTATGATGGGCTTCTCTTTGGTTGTATTTCTCCTTGTGAGATTTATTAAGAGGAAGAAAGGGGCGATGATGAAATACCAAATCTTTTCCTTTGGCTGAGGAAAGGAAAATACAATGGAAAATACAAAGAATGGGCCAGATGAAGTGTAGCACACTTAATTTTTAGCCACAATTTCAATAAAATGAGAATTTCTTGAAAATATTACAATCTTATATTGCTCTGAACATATTCTATGTCTCTCTTAATATAATTAAAAAAATCTGTATCAGCATGCACACAAATCTATGTCCATTTTCTGTTACTGTAACAATATACCTGAGGGGGAGGTATTTATAAAGAAAAAACTTATTTCTTATATTTTTGGAGATTGAGAAGTTTGGAAGCACAGCATTAGTATTGGTGAGAGCCTTTTTGATGCTTTGTAACATGATAGAAGCAACTTGTAATGAGTCAGAACAACACACTAGTTGGACACTCTTTTTTTTTATAAAAGCATCATGGAGTTACCACCCTCAGGACCTCACCTATCTAATTACCTTTAAAAGATGCTGTGTCAAAATACTTTAATGTATGAATTCAAGATTAAATTTCCAATACATAAATTTTAGAGAAATTATTTTTACTTATATATGATACTTAGAGAACTATTCAGAGAAATATTTTGTGTTAGCTACAGAGAGTAACTTAAAATCTAGAACCTCAATGGCTATTATTTATTCTATTCCATTCTGTTATCTGTATACCTGTCTCTTTCTTGGCACAGGTGTACAGCCTCACTTTTGTTTGCTCTCTCACTTCTGTGTACAGGGACCTAAAAATTCTAGATAATAGTTTATATCATTTATAATATAAAGAAGTCATGAGCCTCTCTTTCCATAATCAATCAGCTTTTTCCTGTATGTATAAGTCACACAGTCAAGACTCCTGAATCTTGAAAATTTGGACAAAATGACAAAAAAAAGTCCATGAAATTAAGAACAAAAAATAATCTGCCATTTAGCACGAGCCACCAATATTTTTTCAATCTCATTAAGTTATCCACTAATTTCATTTTCAAATTAATTTTAATGAGAAAGAAATAACACTGAGACAGTTTCAAAACAGGTTAGTAGGACAGTGACATAATTAATGCATTGCATATCCTCTAATTTCAAAAGAAATATCACACATAAGAAATGAGGACATAGGACCGGTGTGTCAGGGGGAACTTCTGTGTGCTCCCGGAACCTCCTCCCATCAGATAGGCCTGGCGTGGAACCCTACAGCAGAACTCCTTGCAAAGAGGCAAGGAGCAAGACCCATCCAACTAATCTAGGAGAAGAACATCTTGCCAGAATGGCACAGCGGGTCCACTTCCACAGGCTGAAGCCGGAAGAAGCTGAGCACAGCAGCCAGACCCAAGCGAGGCCCACCTGGATGAGTTCAAACTTGGTAGATCCGGTTCCAGCAAGCGGAGACACTTTGCTAGATGTAAGTGGGCCTTTATAGCCATCCCAAGAACTTTCATTCCCAATTTGTAAAGGATGCAAAGTTATGATTTGGCTCAGTACATAATCCTTTGATACTGGGCTGTGGTGCTGATTATGACCTTATACAATCACAATGTTTTCATATGGGAAGAAAAATGGATTATAGCATGTATGACATCCTGGCTAAATTAGTACAGTTAGGAACAGCAATAATTTCAAGTACAACTTAAGTACTGATAATCTATGATAACCATTAATAGGCTACCCCGACCATAGCAGCAAACTTTAAAGCTATATACTAAAATCAGACACATAGTATATACTTGTGTTCAGTGATTTTTACCCTTAATATGTTATCCTTCTGCAGTGGGGGTGGGTGGGGGCTATGATGGGTAGGAGACAGGGTAGAGTAGTCAATGAAATCAAATACAGTAAAGGTAAGGCTGCAGGTCAAAGGATGATCTCCCAAGTTTTGGGAAAATGGGTGACACAGGAAAGGAAGAATGAAATAAAATGTGACTGAGTAATCAGAAATGCAAGTGACGGTGTTTACTCACTTGAAAAAAATTCAGGAAGTAGTTGCTAAAAAAAGAGAGGGGATCAATAGAAGAAATCAAAAAAGAAAGGTAGGAAACATAAACATTGAAAAAATAAGGGAGAAAGCGGAGAATAAGAAAAAAATGAAAGCAAAGAAAGAAAAAAAGGAGAACAGCAAAAGAGAGGGCACAAGACAACACCTGACCAGACAGGAAAGGGATAGATAATCAAGCAAACAAGGGTACAGGGGTTCTGAAGTTTAGAGATAGGGATCAGAGGCAATGCAATTTGGGTAACCACTTGTTGTCATTCGAATTTTAAACACCCTCAAAAGGCCCATGTGTGACAAGATTGGTGCTACCAGAAGGGGATGGAACCTTTAAGAGCTAGAGCCAAATGGGAAGCGCTAAGTTATTGGGACCATGCCCCAGGACAGTCTCTTTCTCTCTTTTTGCTTCCCACTCACTGAGAACGGGTAGCTTCCTCCACCATCCCTTCCTATCATGATGTGCTACCTCCCTGTGGGCCTCAAATGTCCATGGGTTTAAATCACCCAAACTGGGAGCCAAATTAATCTTTCTTCTTGATAAATTTAATATATATATATATATATATATCCGGCATTTGTTAAAGTAGTTTAAAGCTGACTAACACAATTAGTGTCTGCATTGTTATGGAAAGATATGTTCAGAAGTACTCCTGAGAGGGGCATAGGAAGTTTCTTGGAACCTCAGAGGGGACTGAGATAATAACAGGTGCCAAAGATTCTTATTCTTTACCATTTCAATTCAAAACGAATTTATGAAAGAAACCAGAAAAACCCACTAAATTCATGGAAACTAAACAACACCCTACTTAGCAATCAATGGGTCACAGAAGAAATTAAACAAGAAATTCAACAATATATACAACTCAATGAAAATTCAAGTACAATTTACCGGAATTTATGGGATGCAAGGAAAGCAGTTCTTAGAGGGAACATGATAGATATGAACTCACACATTAGGAAAACAGAATAGGAACAAATTAGCACCCTAATGTTGCACCTCTGACAACTAGAGAAAGAAGAGCAAACAAAACCCAGAGTGCAAAGATAGGAAGAAATCATAAAGATTAGAGCAGAAATTAATTCAATTGAGATGAAGAAAACAGTTCAAAGAATCCACAAATCAAAAAGTTGGTTCTTTGAAAAACTAAATAAAGCTGATAAGCCTCTTGCCAACCTCATCAAAAAGAGGCAAAAGAAAATTCAAGTACATCCAACAGATTCAGCAGAAATTCAGAAGATAACCAATAGTTACTTCTAGAATCTTTATGCTCATAGAATAGAAGACACAGAAGAAATAGACACATTCCTTGAAAGGTACAAATTACCAAAACTGAATCAAGAAGATATAACAAATCTCAATAAGCTGATAACAGCCAATGAAATACGAAACGTAATAAAAAGTCTACCGACAAAGAAAAGTCTAGGTCCTGATGGATTCACACTTGAATTCTACAAGGAATTTATAGAAGATATAATCCCCACACTCCTCAAACTCTTCAATGAACTTGAAAAAGAAACAGTCTCTCCAAAATCATTTCAGGAGGCAAGTATAATACTGATTCCAAAACCAGGGAAAGAGACAACCAAAAAGGAGAACTATAGGCCAATCTCCCTCATGAACATAGATGCAAAAATATTCAACAAAATCCTGGCAAATAGAATACAGCAAATCATCAAGAAGATCATACACCATGACCAGGAAGGATTCATCCCAGGGATGCAAGGATGGTTCAATATTCGAAAATCTATAAATGTAATACACTATATTAATAGAGTGAAATCTAAAAACCACATGATCATCTCAATTGATGCAGAGAAAGCCTTTGACAAAGTCCAACATTCATTCATGTTCAAGGTGCTATAGAAAATTGGACTAGATGGGCTCTATCTTAACTTGTCAAAAGCCATCTATGACAACCCAAAAGCTAATATAATCCCAAATGGGGAAAAACTGAAATCTTCTACTCTTAAATCAGGTACAAGACAAGGATGTCCTCTATCACCCCTCTTATTCAATATAGTCTTGGAATCATTAACAACAGCCATTAGAAAAGAGGGAGAAATAAAGGGAATAAGAATATGTAAAGAAGAAGTTAAATTATCACTATTTGCAGATGACATGGTACTTTACTTGGAAGACCCCAAAAATTCCACCAAGAAACTACTAGAACTGATAGGGAAATTCAGTAGCATGGCGGGATACAAAATCAATACTCAAAAGTCAATAGTATTCCTCTACACAGATAACAAGCACACTGAAAGGGAAACAATAAAAACAATATATTTTACAATACCACCACAGAAAATGAAATATCTTGGGATTCACTTAACCAAGGAAGTCAAAGATCTTTTCACAGCAAATTACAACACCCTGAGAAAAGAGATTATGGAGGATTTCAGAAAATGGAAAGATATTCCATGTTCCTGGATAAGAAGATCCAACATCGTGAAGGTGGGCATACTCCCAAAATTGCTGTACAGATTTAATACAATCCCTATGAAACTGCCTTAAACATATCTCCCAGACCTAGAGAAATCATTCCTAAAATTTATTTGGAACCAAAAATGACCTAGAATAGCAAAGGCAATCTTGGCCAATAAAGACAAGGCAGGAGGCATCACAATTCCTGACTTGAAATTATACTACAAAGCCACTGTGATAAAATCAACATGGTATTGGCAACAAAATAGACCTGAGGATCATTGGAATAGATTAGAAGATGCAGAGGCAGCTACGAACACACTCAGCCATCTGATATCTGACAAAGGGGCTAAACAAGCTCACTGGAAGAAAGATAGCCTCTTTAACAAATGGTGCTGGAAAACCTGGCTTTCTACATGCCAAAAACTAAAACTTGACCCAGCTCTATCACTATGCACTAAGTTAAAGTCAAAACAGATTAAAGATCTAAACATTAAAACAGAAACACTCAATCTCCTGGAAGAGAAAGTAGGAGGAACTCTTGAAGACATAGGGGTAGGTAAAGAGTTCATGAACAAACATATATTTTTGCACGGGAAGCACTTGAAAGAATCAACAACTGGGATCAACTCTTCTTAAAGAGCTTCTGCATGTCAAAAGAAATTGTCAACAGAGTGAAAAGGCAACCCACAAACTTTGAAAAAAATCCCAACTAACAAGCAATCAGACAGAGGTCTACTATCTAGAATATATAAAGAACTAAGATATAACAGGGCCCTTAAATTTAAAGACCCAATTCAGAAATGGCATCTGAGATGAATACATACTTCTCAGAGGATGAAATTAAAGAAGCGAACAAATATATGAAAAAATGCTCCACATCGCTAGCCATTCATGAAATGCAAATAAAAACAACACTGAGATACCATCTCCCTCCAGAAAGAATGGCTATCATAAGGAAATCAACCAACAACAAATGTTGGAGATGTTGTGGAGAAAAGGGAGCACTTCTGCACTGCTGGTGAGAATGTAGACTGGCACACCACAATGGCACACATTGTGGAGGTCAGTGTGGAGACTCCTCAAAAGAGTAGGACTGGAAATCCCATTCAAGCCCGCTATCCCCCTACTGGGAGTTTTCCCAAAGGAACTGAAAACATTGTATCATAGTGATATATGTGTATCTATGTTTGTAGCTGCACAATGTGTGATAGCAAAATCTTGGAAACAACCAAGATGTCCATCACATGAGGAATGATTGTAAAAGATGTGGTATTTCTATATAATGGAGTATTACTCAGCTGTTAAGAATGATAAGTTTGAAGCATTTATACTGAAGTGGATGCCACTTGAACATATACTCATAAGTGAAATAAACCAGATACACATGTGTAAGTATCATATAGTCTCCCTAGTATAACAAGCAAAAAGCATAAATACAAATGGAAACATACAACAACTAAAAACAATTGAGTCGGATAAGGCAAAGTGAATGGCATATGCTGCCGGATACTAATCAGCTTTTCTTCTGAATGGTTAACAACCTAAGTTCACAGATCAAAGTTGGAGAAATAGAAGAGCCACAAGGCCAGACAGCAGTTTGGCCCTAGCCTTTCAAGGTCAGCGAAGACTCAGGACATAGGAGAACCTGTACTGCAACATCACGAAACTTAGTTGAGCTCCAAATTTTCTGAAGAAGGAGATTACGGAGCCACAGAGGAAAGAGATTGAAGTTCTGTAGTGTGCCTGGGGAGAGTCACATGGAGAGAAAACTTTCTCTCAGGCTATCACAGAGAGCAAACTGGTCAAGCATTGGCCATGACTTATACACATGGATGACACAAAGGATCTACAGAATAAGGTACAGGACTACAAGATAACCCCTGAGGGGACTTCACTGACCTCATAAGAAACATAAAGTACATGTGTTGGTATATAAGTCTTGCTCTATCTAGGTCTTAACCATCCAGCAGAAAAGTATAAAAATGAAGTATACATCACGGGGCCATAATATTAAGTTGAGCTGTAAATGGCTATGGTTGACAACTTCTTCAGATAACTCACTATTGTTGTGGAATGCTGGACTGTGTTGGATTGTGTTGTCAAGTTCAAGCACCTAATTTGAATGGCAATGGAGTGCCCATCTTTGACAGGTGTAAACAAAGGAAAGGGTACAAAAAGGAAAAATCATGATGTGTGTGTATAGACAGTACAGTTGGGATAGATAACGCTGTGCTTCTACATAATTCTATGAGAGGCAAGATGTGCACTAATGGTGGTTGGACAGGATATTATGTCAGCTTCTAGTTCTATGGGTAATCACTAGGAAAATAACAAGGTATAAACTATTAATTATTGAATCTCTGATGTAATTCAGGTATAAAAAAATAAGATATGCAAAGAGCTACACTCTCTTTATTTACTGATAAGAGACATATGGTATAATAATGTCTGTAAGTATAATATCATGTATGCACCTTCTATGATACCAAAACATTATGAAAACAGTTTGCAATGTATTAGTTTATCAAATCCATCTTGTCAAGGTACCTTAAAACTGTCTCATTGATATTTGTACTTCAATAAAACAAAAAAAAAAATAAAAAAAATACAAAAAAAAATGAATTTATATCTGGCCAATGGTTTAAGAGGTCCTTCCATGATACACATCTGGAAAATGACTTCCCAAAATCTTTATTAATTCATACCTTAATGTTTCTGTGGCAATTTCTCTTTTTAACTTTCTCATAGCCTCTTTTTGAAATATTACTTTGTATGTGCTTGATATGAAATGTTTGGCAATTACCTAACCAGTTATTCCAATAAAATGATACATATGTAACCAATAATTGTAGTAAAGCTACACATTCCAAGAATCAATAATATATATATTAAATGTTTCAAATACTGTCTTGCCCTATATATTTAACAAATTACTCAGTGAATTTTAAGAAAATACTTGTTAAAACATAAAAAGATCTACTCAAAGCTTTGATTATATCATTTCAGGAGTCAAGAAAAATGATCTTTTTGAACAAAAGTACTATAATTAGCATTTCAAGTAAGCTCTGCTTGTATAAATGCAATTTCATATTTCTCCTTCTAAATACAAATCGATAGATTGAAGGACAAAAAAAGATTAAGCTACAAAAATGTTGGGGGAAGAACATTTTAAAATGGGGAAATGGAAAATACATAAAATCATTGAAGGGGGAGAGATTTGGTGGCTTCAAGAATGAGAGAAAAAAATGTACAATGAAACAGCCATTGTTGAATACCTGTCATTTGGTTTAGTGAACTTGTGCATCACAGCACAACGGGTGGAGAAGAGTGGCATTGCAAATGGCCAGCTGGATTGTAGATAAAGTGAATTTTAAAACCCATTGTAAACAATTATAAATTTTCTTCTGAATGTGATGTGGAAGGTATGAATTGTCTATTGCTTTATTTTAGTAAGTTACACTTGGCTGCAATAGCTTTGATGTTTGTTCAAAGCCATCCCTAATCTGATCTTATCATCTTTTGTGATTAGAAGAAGCTAAGAAATTCCCTAAGACTTGCCAAATCCAAATTCCTTTTGCATAAAAGTCCTATCTTGAACTTTTCTATTTTCTCTTGTAATTTAATGAATGGGAAGAAGAAAATCAGCAGACCCCTTCCACACTCCTTACCCAGGTGATCGAGTGCATCAGGCACCCTGTCTACTACCTACATCATCAAACTTTCATGTCACTAAACTTCTGCTATAGCATGGTAAGGATTCCTTCCAACTTGCAAGACTAGTTTCTTTCCTCCCATTGGGTGATCACTGCTATCCTCATTAAAAACCAATACTTCCTCCAATACTTTGTCAAAACACCCACACTGTTACAGAGACAGCTTTCTTGAGGTTTAACTTCGACCCACTCCCTAATTCCTGATCTCTTCCTATGTTGTCTTTGGCATGATACAACCCACCCGACAAATAAATGCCTAAATCTGTATTAGTCACCAGCTGTCATCTAACAAACTACATCAAAACTTAGTGGCATAAAGCAGCAGATTTTTTTGTTAAGTATAGTTTGTGAGTCAGGATTCCGGGAATGGCTTGGCTAGGTGGGCTCACTAAGAGTCTCAAGATGTTGCAGCTAAGGTGTTGGCTGGGCTGCATTCATCTGAAAGCTTCACTAAAACTGGAGCATCTACTTCCGAAATGGCTCACTTGAACATCTGGCCAGTTTATCTTGGTGACTGGTACGAAGCTTCATCACAGTCATCTCCACAGGGCTGCTTGAGTGTTCTAACGGCAGAGTGCTTAGCTTCTCCTAGAGCAAGGAATAGAAAGGAGAGCATGATTAAAGCCACAGGGGCTTTTATAGCTGAGCGCTGAAATTGCCAAACCCCTAGTTTTCCAATATTCTAGTGGTAACACCATTCATTATGGAATGGAAATATACAACGGTATAAGTACAGGAACCCACATATCAATTACCATTATCAATTCCTCTTAAATGCTGGCTACCACAAAAGTCCATTAAATTTTTTAAAGCAAAGAAGTTACGGGATCCACTTTGTAAATTTAAACATTTGTGGCTTCTGTGGTAAAAGTGGAGTGTAGTGGAATGAGAGTGAAAGGTAGGACAGTAGACAAAAAGCAGAGTCACTGGAGGCATCATTAAAAACTATCCTCTCTGTGTACTATTGTTTTAGCACCCTTGCATGTCAATAAATATAGGAATAGCTTTCTAAGCTTCTAATTCTGTTTCACTGATCTATATACTTATTCTTATGCCAGTGCTACAGACTCATGATTACTATAGATTTCTTTGGCTTTGGGCATGGCGGTGAATGCCTGTAAATCTAGCAATTGGGAGGCTGAAGCAGAAAGATTGCCAATTTATTTTTTTATTCTTTTAATAAGAAATTGTATTTACTTAGAAGTATTCAGAATGTTAACAAAACAGCTGCAACTTTTTTTCTGCAATTAGAGAGTGGCATTCAGTTAACAGAACAACAATTATTTCGTATAAGCTGCATAACAGGCAACTGAAGATGAAAAGCTACTGTCCCCATATATAATTTGTGCTGTGCACCAACAAAAACCTGCTTTACATTTCCATGCCAATTTACAGCCCCTCGTACTGTACCAGGCAATATTAGTGGCTATTGAAAATACCACCGGCATAGGGCTATGTAAAGACACATTTGGTAATGCCAAATATACCAAAAAAAGACACTGAACAATTTAAAAACAAATCTTACCGAGCCTTACATTTCAATTTTTTTCTCTTTGAAAGGAGTAAGCTGTATACAGGGGGCTTAAGTGCTTTATAGACAAGAAAAAAAAAAAACTGTTCTAGAACCAACTTATTCATCATCATCCTCTTCTTCATCCTCCTCTTCCTCTTCATTTTCCTCTTCCTCCTGATCTTCCTCCTCCTCCCCTTCCTTCCTGTTCTTGCTTTTCTCAGCCTTGATTACTCCCTTTTTTTCTCCATCAGGTTTTCCTTTAGCCCAGTAGGCAGCGATGCCCTTCTCATACTTCTCCTCCATCTTAGCAGCCTTCTTCTCGTAGGGCTGCTTGTCATCTGCTGCAGTGTTATTCCACATTTCTCTAAGTTTCTCTGCAACATCACCAATGCAGAGGCCAGGATGTTCTCCTTTGATTTTTGAATGATACTCAGAACAGAACAGGAAGAAGGCCAAAGGAGGCCTCTTGGGTGCGCTGGGGTCCTTGAACTTCTTTTTTGTTTCTTATTTATTTATTTTGTGGAACTGGAGATTGAACTCAGGCCCTTGCTCTTGCCAGGGAAGCGCTTATTCCACGGAGCCATCTCCCTGGCCCCTGTTTCTCCTTTAGGAGGAATATAAGTTTTCATTTCCCTTTCATAATGAGCCTTGTCTGCTTTTGCCATGTCTTCAAATTTTCCTTTTTCTTTAGTATACATGGTCTTCCACCTCTCTGAGCACTTCTTAGAAAACTCTGAGAAGTTAATGGAAGCACCTGGGTGTTTCTTCTTGGGCTCCTCTCTGCAAATTTGCACAAAGGCACAGGATGACATCTTGCCTTTTGGATTCTTAGGATCTCCTATGCCCATGTTTGCTTGTTTTCCTCAATGAGGTACAGAGTCGCCCAGTGCCCATCTGGCTCTCATTTGCCTTGGCGCTGTCTATATGGAGCTCAATTACAGCAATGGCTGTAGCTTGTTAATTTATGCACAGGACATTGTTGAGATTATGCTAGTGTGTTAGATTTTATCTAAAGAAAAATTATTTTCTACCTTCATATTAAGTATTCTAATGCATGGACATGGAATGTTTCTAATTATTAAGCTATTTTGAATTTACTTTTGGCAATGTGTTATAATTTGCATTTTATAGCTCTCACACTTGATTTAGGGTTTATGTCCAGATGTTGCCCCAAAGCGTTATGCAATTTTAGATAGGGCTTTTTCAGAGGTAGCTAAATCTAGAGTTTGTGGGGATGGATGGAGATTTGGCTCAGCGGTAGAATGCTTACCTAGCAAGCTGGAAGCCCTGGGTTTAATCCTTGGCACCAAAAACAAAACAAAAAGACCTCCCCTAGAGTTTGTGATTGATTTATAGCTCAATGCTGGCATAAGGGTAGGTGACTGATGGATCAGTTCACTGATTGGAATGGCAATGCCTTACTCCTAGCAGTCTGGATAAGACAAAAAGGGCAGAAAGATGCTTGTTTCTTCCTTTTGCTCTTGTAGCTTTTGGTATTTTCCATCACCATGAGTGGCTGCCCCTCTGCCATGCCACGCTGCCTTACAGCTGGCTGCTCATAGATTGAAACCTCTACAAACTGTGAGTTACATAGACCTTTCCTGTTTTCCCTTTGGGTGTCAGGTATTTTGTCTCAGCAAGGAGAGAAAATTAACTAAGACACTTTGTCTATTAAGTATATTTCTATTTTATTTTTATCATGCTATTTTCTTAATTTCATTTTAACCTTCAATTGTCAGTACATTAAAAAAATGCACTTTTATAATTTGACCTTGGCTTTTGTCACCATAATGAGATCATGTGAATTTTTACAACAGTTTCTCAGAATTTTTTACTTTTCACACCTAATGTCACCTAAAAATATTTAGGACTTTAAACATTATGTTGAACAGGAGGGGGAAGACTAGATGTCTTTGTCTTGTTCATGATGGTGAATCGGTTGTGACAGATCAATTTGCCTGACTTAAGAACGCCTGGAAGATTGGCCTTCGGGTCCTCACACAGCCTCTTGCCATTTGTCCCTGCTACTATTCCACTTCTCTAGAAGCTGGCTGCTCCCCACGACCTAACCATCTTCACTCTGCCACGTCCCTCCACCAGGATGGAGGGAGCCAATCAACTGTGAGCTAATTTTATTTTATTTTTTTTAATAATTTGGCTAAGTTTATTTTTTATTTTATTATTATTATTATTATTGAAGAACAAATACCAATGAGACAATTTCAAGGCAAAATAACAAGACAGATTCAATAAATTAATACATTGCAAAATGTTTTCGTAATGTTTTGGTGTCGTACAAAGTTCATACATGATATTATACTTAAAGAAATTATTATAGCAGATGTCTCCAATCAGTGAATGAAGAGAGTGTAGCTATATACTTATCTTATTTTAATAGCTGAATTATATCACAGATTCAGTAATTAATACTTTCTACCTTGTTATCTCCCTAGTGTTTCTCCATAGTACAAGAAGCCAACATAATATCTTATCCAACCACTATGAGTGCAAATCTTGCTTCTCATAGAATTATGCAGGAGCATGGCATATTTATCCTAACTGTACTGTTTATACACACACATCATGGTTCTTCCTTTGTATACCCCCTTTTTTTTTGTCTAGACCGGTCAAAGATGAGAACTCCATTGTCATTTTAGGTGCCTGAACTCGGCGACACAATCCAACACAGTCCAGCATTCCACAATAATAGTGAGTTATCTGAAGAAGTTGTTGACTATAGCAATTTACAGCTCAACTTATTATTATGGCCCCACGTTATATACCTCACTTTTATACTTTTCTGCTCAATGGTTAAGACCAAGATAGATCAGACCCTATATACCAAAAGATGTAGCTTTTGTTTCTGATGAGGTCGGTGAAGTCCCTTCAGGGTTTATCTTGTAGTCCTGTACCTTACTCTGTAGATGCTTTGTCTGTGTCATCCATGTGGATGAGTCACGGCCAATGCTTGACCAGTTTGCTCTGTGTGGAAGCCTGAGAGAAAGTTTTCTCTCCATGTGACTCTCCCCAGGCACACTATAGAACTTCAATCTCTTTCCTCTGTGGCTCCACAATCTCTTTGCTCAGAAAATTTGGAGT
>PVKA01003853.1:20896-63864 GCA_004027165.1 Ctenomys sociabilis
TCTATTTCTCCAACTCTGACTTGTGATCTTAGGTTGTTAACCATCCAGAAGAAAAGCTGATTAGTATCCTGCAGCTTATGCCATTCACTTTGCCTTATCTGACTCAATTGATTTTACTTGTTGTACATTTCCTTTTGTATTTCTGCTTTTCACTTGTTATACTAGGGAGACTATACGATATTTACACATGTGTGTCTGGCTTATTTCACTTATGAGTACATGTTCAAGTGGCATCCACTTCTGTATAAATGCTTCAAACTTTGAATAACTCACTATGGTTGCAGAATGCTGGACTGTGTTGAATTGTGGTGTCGAGTTCAAGCACCTAAGTTAGTTGAATGTTAATGGAGTGCCCACTTTTGACAGGTGTAGACAAAGGAAGGGGTGTAGAAGGAAAAAAATCATGATGTGTGTGTATAGACAGTATAGTTGGGATAGATAACGCTGTGCTTCCACATAATTGAGAAGCAAGATCTGCACTAATGGTGGTTGGACAGGATATTATGTCGGCTTTTAGTGCTATGGTCATTCACTAGGTAAATAATTATTGAATTTTTGATATAATTCAGCTATAAAAAATAAGAAAAGTAAGCAACTACACTCTTAATTCACTGATAAGAGATATCTGCTAAAATAATATCTGTAAATATAATATCATGTATGCACCTTGTACAATACCAAAACGTTATGAAAACAGTTTGCAATGTATTAATTCATCGAATGTGTATGGTTAAGATGTCTTGAAACTGTCTGATTGACATTTGTATTTTAATAAAATA
Source organism: Ctenomys sociabilis (assembly GCA_004027165.1). Taxonomy (NCBI): domain Eukaryota; kingdom Metazoa; phylum Chordata; class Mammalia; order Rodentia; family Ctenomyidae; genus Ctenomys; species Ctenomys sociabilis. The sequence goes on from PVKA01003853.1 coordinate 21,676, forward strand.
AAAATAGATGGAAAAAAAATTTAAAAAAAAACAAAGAACCAACTTTTTGATTAGTGGATTCTTTGAACTGTTTTCATCTCAGTTGAATTAATTTCTCCTCTAATCTTTATAATTTCTTCCCATCTTTGTGCTCTGAGTTTCGTTTGCTCTTCTTTTTCTAGATGTTGGAGATGCAACATTCGGGTGTTTATTTGTTCCCGTTCTGTTTCAATAATGTGTGAGTTCATAGCTATGATGTTCCCTCTAAGAACTGCGTGCACCGCATCCCGAAAATTCCGTTAAGTTGTGGTTGAATTTTCATTGAATTTTAGATATTGTTGAATTTCTTGTTTAATTTCTTCTGTGACCCATTGATTGCTGAGTAGTGTGTTGTTTAATTTCCATGAATTTAGCGAGTTTTTCTGGTTTCTTTTGTCATTTTGTTCCAGTTTCATTACACTATGGTCAGATAATATGCATGGGATAATTTCTGTTTTTTTGCATATACTTAGGCATGACCTCTGGACTAGTATGTGGTCTATTTTGGAAAATGACCCGTGTGCATTCAGCTGTGGTTGGGTGGCACACTCTGTATATGTCCACCAGGTCCATTTGTTTCAAGCTCTGGTTCAGTTCTGCTACTTCCTTGCTTTTTTTTTTGGTCTGGCTGATATATCTCTTTGAGATAAGTGGGTATTAAGGTCTCCTGTTAAGATTGTAGTCTTAAATATTAGGCTTTTCAAGTCCATTAAGATTGGTGTTACATATTTGGGTGCTTCTGTGTTTAGTGCATAGATATTTATGAGTGTTACCTCTTGCTCTTCAATTTTTCCTCTGACCAATATATAGTGGCCTTCTTTGTGTCATTTGATCCTTCTTGGTTTGAAGTTGAGACTGTCTGAGAACAGAATTGCTGCTTTTTTTCTGAGGTGCTGGGGCATGTAGTATTGTTTTCCATCCTTTCACTTTGAGCCTATGAATGTCCTTTTGCGTTAAGTGTGTTTCTTGTATACAGCATATTGTTGGATTTTTTTCCTAATCCACTGTGCCAGTCTATTTCTCTTAATTGGTGAATTGAGTCCATTTACTTTGATGATTATAATTGAAATGTGCTGACTTATGTTTGTCATGATATCTTGCTGCTGTTGTTTACTCCTTTGTATCCTGTGTTTAATTGTCTGTCCTGTTTAGTGGGTTCCTTCCATTCTCATTCATGGAGTTCTGGTCATTGTAGTCTCTCTCTAGAACATCTTTCAGCAACCTGTATAGGAATGGCTTTGTCATCATGAAATTTTTTAGTTGTTCTTTGTCGTGGAAGTATTTCACTTCTCCATCAAACTTGAAATAATTTTTCAGGGTATACTAGTCTGGGCTGGAATTTGTTTTCGTATAGGACTTGAAGAACTCTGCTCCATCTTCTCCTTGCCTTCATGGTTTGTGTAGAGAAGTCGGCTATAATTCTGATGTGTTTTCCTTTGAATGTGATCTGCTTCTTCTCTCTAGCAGCTTTCAGTATATTATTTTTGTGTTGGATTTCTGGGATTTTGACTATCATATGCCTTGATGTGTTTTTACTTGGGTTGAAGTTATTTGGTGTTCTGTATGCTTCGATTACCTGAATGTTGGACTGTTTCCTCATATTTGGGAAGTTTTCTGCAATTATTTCTCTCCAAATTCTTTTTATGTCATTTGTATTGATTCCTTCATTCTCACTGATACCAATTAATCTCACATTGTTCATCCTGACATCATGTTGCAGGTGATGGATTATTTTTTCCTGCATTCTTGTTATTTTTAAGAGATCCTTTCTCACCTTTTCACTAGCTGCACCAGTGTATTCAAGGTCTGAAACTCTGTCTTCGCTTTCAAACGGTTTTGTAGACTCTTGATTGATACTTTTAGTTCTTCAATATCTCTTTGACTCTGTTTCATGCGTTGTATTTCTTTTCTGTATTGCTCATTCAAGGAATCTGTCATATTTCTGATCTCTATTTTTTCAGCCATGTCTTATTTATTTTGTTTGTTTGTTTTTTGTCTTGTTGAGACAGGGTCTCACTACGCAGTTCAGGCTGGCCTTGAGCTGACTTTGTAACTCAGGCTGGTCTCAAACTCACAACAATCCTCCTGCCTCAGCCTCCCAAGTGCTCGGATTACAGGCCTGCGCCACCACGCCCAACTCCATGTCTTCTTTAGAGGTAGTTATTCTTTTTCTGCAGAGTTTCTTCCAAGTTGGGTTTCCTCTGTATATTTCTGGGCTTGTTTCTGTATTTCAGATGCTATGATTTCAAAGAATTCTTTTTTTTTTTTTTCAAAGAATTCTTTTTTGATTTCAGAAATTATTTCTGCTTTGAGTTGCTCATGACCTTTCTGCTTTTGTTTGCTTCAGATGCTCTTAATTCATACGTTTCAGCTGGAATAGTGCTCTCTGCACTTGTTCTGGGTGAGCATTGGTTTTTTTCCCCGATGTTTCTGGATTTGATTCTTATTTTAGATGCTATGTATTCAGGTATTTCTTTTTTTTATTTCAGGAATTAATTCTCATCTGAGTTCCCCTATACCTTTCTGCTGTTGTTCCTTTGCTTTCGTATCTGTTAATTCATTCATTTCAGCTGAATTAATGTCCTCTGCACTTACTGGTGGACTCGAGGCCTGAGATTGCATTTTTCTCCTTGTCTTTGTCATTTTGTATAGCACTGATCTCTGTCCTTTGGTGTAGAGCTTTGGTGCAGCTATAACCTTAGTGCATAATGAGATTCAGGTGCCAGTCTTTTAAGTTTGAGATTATCCAGTTATGCCTGGCCTGGATCTAGCTGCTGTGTTCAGTTCAATTTTTGCTGCAGCCCCTGTGGTTCACCTCTGTTAGTTCCCTGGTCAGGCGAGCATGAACCAAACTGGGATACGGAGCAAGTAGTGAAAATTCCCACTGTCTTGGCTGGCTTTGGGGCGAGGGTCTCGAAAGTTGCCAGAATGGCCCTTGTGTCTCAGACAGAGACACAAGGTTCTCTAGGTGGTCGGGCCTGGGCATTAGTGGACCTGCTGTTCTCCCAAAAGTATAGTAGATCTTCTTGTTCACTGGGTAGGCTGTGCTGGGTCAGCCAAGCTGTGCTGGGTCTGGGGCCGCAGGATAGAACCGGAGAAGACTGGGAAAGGTCCCTCTGGCATGGTGGGTCTGGAGCCCTCACTCACAGGCCGAACTGCACTGGGTGTGGGGTGGGCTAATTTTATTCAAACAATTAAGATAAATTAAACTTTTCCTCCTTTAAGTTGTGAGTGTTGTGTATTGTGCCCTTAATGCAAAAGCTGACTAAGGCAGTGATCTCATGAAGACACTCGGCTTTCACAATTAATTATGATGCAACTTGTCAGTGTTTCATAGATTCTTTATCAGCTTTAAGATATTTGTTTCTATTTTTACTTTGGCATGTATTTTTACCATGAAGAAGGATGTTGAATTTTTTCAAATTCTTTTTCTTCACCTATGGAGGTAATTGTGTAGTTTTATCCTGCAGTCTATTAATAGGTTATATAATATTAATTGATTTTTCAGAACTGAATTTGCATTTTTTGGATTGAATCTCTCTTAGTCAAGCTTTATAATTTTTTTAAAAATATACATTGTCTGATTTATTTTACTAGTATTTTTTGAGGGTTGTTGATGGATGTTGGTTCATAGCTTTCTGTGTTGTGTATGTCCAGCTCTGATCACCAGGTAACACTGGCTTCCTGGAAGGAGGTTGACAGTATTTCCTTTTCTTCTAATTTTTTGGAAGAGCTTGTGAAGAATTGGCATTAGTATTTATAAGTGAATCATCTTACACCTGATGTTGTTTTGTTTTCTTTTGGTACAAGGTCTCACTACAAAATTCAGACTCATAGTGATTCTCCTGTTTTAGCTGCCCTAGCACTGGGATTATAAGTGTGCCCTTCCATGCCTGGCTCTGTGCCCAAGTTTCTGAGGCTGGCAGGCCATATAGTACTGGAAATCAAACCCGGGACCTTGCACTTGCCAGGCAAGTCCTTTTTGCTGCCGAGCTATCTCCCAGCCCTCTGTAATGTTTTTTAATTACTGAAGTAATATTTTTTCTTTTTATAAGTCTATCTGTATTTTCTATTTCTTCAAGAGTCAGTTTCAATAGTTTGTGCTTTTCACAAATTTGATTTCATCTAGATAGTATAACTATATTATTTCCTTATCATTCTTTTTATTTCCGTAAGGTGAGTATTAATTTTGCATCTTTACTTCTTTACTACTTTTAGTAATTCAGGTCTTTGGTCTTTGTTCTTCTCAGTCTAGCTTAAGTGTTTTAATTTCTGATCATTACAAAGAACATCAACTTGTTTTCTATTTTTCTTTTCTTTTAACATTCTCTTCTACTGAGAGCAACTCAGAAGCTACAGACTTTCCCCTCCAGAAGAGATCCAAAAATATAAATCACAATGAACACAACACTATAGAGTTATTAATCAATCTTATGGGCTCCGCTATCCAGCTTGTGTATGAAACCATATCCAAAGAATGTGATATGATCTGCAGATGGGGGAAAAAAGAAAAAGAAAAAAAACGAAGTCAAGGGAGAGAAATGGATGCTGCATTCTTGGGGTGACCTCATTCCCTGCATCTTGAAGGCTCCCAGTTCGTAACAAATAACCATTTCTACTGGGGACCCTTGTTCACTTCAAAGCCTGCAGTCATCACTCCAGACAATGACTATAAAAATTCCCCTAGATGAGCTCAACAAGAGACAATTTTTTATACTGAAAACTTCCAGGTGTGTGTTTTGACAGTTGAAGTCAGAATGAAAAGCTGTGGTGTTGGGAAAATAACTGAAATTGTTATTATCCTTATAAAAAAATATTAGCACAGTCATGCCTTTGTGTATACCAGGTGTTTTTAATTATCTCACTTATTCAGAGACTCTTTCTGCAGAGTTTTGTGTCCTCTTCCTAACAAAGAAAACTTAGGACAAAATGTTACACTACTCCCTTCTAAAGTATTAAAATTGCTGCTCTCTTCTACTCTAATCCCTGAATTACTAATTACAATCTTGAAATCTTGACAGGAGGCTAAAATATTTATCGAGTGATTGCTGCATGCGTTTAAGGTTAGACATAATAGAAGAGTTAGGCAATAGAAGGAAATTGCAAAGAAATCAAATACTTCAGAAACAAATTCAGTGTCTGGGGAGATGTTGGGCTGGGGAATTGATTTGACACATGCTTTTCTCTTAAGTACAGAAAGAGGAGGAAATAATATTTGGAAGCACAATGGAACTGTCAAAAGTACATTAACTCTCCTGTTTATGCTATGATAAATGAGGGCTGGCTCAATTTGTTTCTGTAACAATGTAAAAACTACAAATTGCTCTTACAGATAAAAATATAACTGACAACAAAAGTATACTCAAATATGATTTGAAGATAAATATTACTACAACTTCTCACATGTATCCTCCAAGCCTTTTTGAAAACAGATATCAGTGTAAATATACATCTTTTAATGAACTTATAATGCATATTCTATTTCCATTTTGGTGAATCATTGTGGGTTCCAGATTTTAACAAACCAGCCTTCATATTACTTTGATGGAAGTGTACCCAGGACCACACTTGGAGAAACTTGGACTCACTGAGTTCCTGTCCTATGCAAGATAAAATTTCTGCACCAGAGAAGCTTAAAATTTATTGGAGGAGTCAAAACATAGCAACAAAACACACTTTGAAGGAACAGATGGCAATATTCATTCAATCAAATTAGTCAAGCACCTACTGCCCACCTAGCAATTTACCAGAAAAAGAACAAGGCGTTAAAATTGGACTCCTCTTGTCTCAGTTAGGTTGAGGTCTCAACATACAGGTTTCATGTTCCAGTGTGAGGTGTGAAACCATTAGGCAGGATTTGCTTTTTTCCTTTAGCTGACCATCAGACATCAGCCTTTGAAGTTAAGGAAGGACGTGGAGGTCTGAGAATGCCAAAGATGAGTTGGTCATTGGGAGCCTATCCTTATTTCTGAGAGAGGAAAAGCATCTTCCCCTTGACTAAAAGCTAAGAGACAGTAAGGTGTTGTGGTTCCTGGCAGCTTGAGATTAGAAGACTGGCTCCCACATGATGCGTGAGCAGTCTAATGGCTCGGAGGGGGCGGCTGATTTCACGGAAAGCTTTTCTGGCGACTGTGATTTTCCCTTTCCATCAAAAGGGCTTTTTGTCTTCTGCCCATGGTTCACAGCACTTTTCAACCAAACACCACAAAGTGATTAATTGTGGAACTCCTGGATACCCTGGTGAGGTAATTGGGTATCATTATCCCTAACGTCCAGCTGGATAAACAGAAGAGGTTGGCTAAGTTGACCTGGTTCCCGTAGGGGGCGGGTTTGGGAAGAGAAATGGGCCATAGCCTCTTGCTGCCAGAGTGAGAACTTTGGTCTTGTTTGCTGGGGAAGATTCCCAGGTACAAGGCCAAAACTCGGAGCACGCCTGTCCAAATGCAACTATACACTAGGCATTTTGCAATGGTCAGGGTGTGTGAACCGAGGGCTGCTTCATGAAATCTGGTCAGGGAAATTTCCCTAAAAATTTCCCTGCTTCCAATTTGTACCTGGTTGGCAGTTAGAGATAGAGACAGAGAAAATGCTTTAATTGACAATAGAAATGTACACTCAAGAAATTTTCTGGGCTTTCCTGGTTTTAATTTTCAATTAAAAATTATACACAAACTTACACATTTGATTGAATGCTCCATACCTTACCATATATCCTTTTGGGAGCACAAAGCAATATCATCAGAATTCTCCAGATTGCTGTGCAATGGATATGTAAATGAACTTTTAATAGGCACAAAAACAATTCAATTAAACAAGTACTGCTAAACTAGTCTGAGTGGAATGCTAGTAGTTGGGCAAAAGTATAAATATGAACATATATCCCTCTAACCACCAGAACTTTATAATTGAAGCATTGATAAATATGAGTTTCACTTTAATGGAAGTAAGTTTCTAAAATCAGTGAGTAAATACAAAATCTTCTTTAATCAAAGCTATTATTGAGGGCCAGCCAAATAGCTCAGTGGATTAAAGCACTGCAAGCAGGCGCAGGGGCCAGGGGTTCAATCCCCCAGCCTGCTGTGCTGGTCCTGTCCCTGGGGTGTGCTGAGACAGCAAATGTAATTCCAGCTCCAGAGAGGCTGTAAATAGGCAGATCACTGAGTCTAATCTAATAGTGAGACCCTGAACATGCTGTAGACACTTCCCTTAAAAATATATATATATATTATTGAAAATTTCACTACCTTGCTTATGAAGTATTACAGGATTATATATATATATATATACATATATATATATATATATTTATATGATATGTAAAATTACATATGTATAATTCTTATGCCCTTAAAAATTAAAAGCTGATGTAGTCATAAGGTAAGAAACAAAAGAAAAGGCATGTGCTTTATCTGGGGATTCTAATTTGCTGCACATAAGATAATTTTCAAAGCCCTCACTATAAATGAAGATCGACATATAATATCATGTAGCTTCTCTACAGAATAAGTCTGAAGCTCAAGGGTTTAAAGTAACAATTCTTGGGGCTGGGGTGATAGCTCAGCAGTCTAAGCACCTGCCCTGCAAGCACAATGACCCAAGTTCAATCCCCACTACTGCATTCCATGCCACCTGGAAGCCCACATGCATCATGGTGTCATGGCACACTCCTGTAATCCCAGCACTGGGGAGGCTGAGACAGGAAGAACACGATGAGTCTGAATTGCATAACAAGACCTTGTATCCAATACATAAATTAAAAATAAAACAAAATATCAATTCTTTATTTTCATGGAACTGCTGGTCAGTTCAGTGTTAGCCACTCTGCCTGGGCTCCACTGGATGACTGAGCATTTTCATGATTTTGTCATTCTGTCCCTGAGATCAGTGAGCTCTCTGAGGCATATTTTTTCCATGGCTCTAATAGAGGCTCAAAACTCCAGATGATCGGCATACCTTATAAGATTCTGATTACATTGCATTCACTGCTACTAAAGGAAGTCACATGACTAACGCCAAGGTCAAGTGACGAGGAAATAGGTTCAGTATCTTTAATGGCTACACAAAAAGGTCATGTCACAAAGAGTGTGGATACAATAGACAATGGATTTGGAATATGTTGTAGTTTGGTGTTTTGCAAGGGGAGCAATACAATACAGGACATATATTTTATAAGATTGTTTTATGATAGTTACCTAAATAACCATATACAGAGAGTGCAAGAAATTTGTCCACACATGAAGGACCAAAGAATCCAGCTGAAGACCTGGATCCCATGGTAATGTCCTGCATGAGTCTGGCTAAAGACCTAGAGCCCATAGCAATGCATCCCATGAGTCTAACTGGAGGCTGAGGGCCCAGGACAATGTCTCATGCAGGCCTGTTGCACAGTTCTGCACTAGGAAGGCCCAAAGGTCAGTTGTGAGAGCTAGAAAATCTGTGCCAGTGGGATGAAGGAGCTGTGATATCAGGCTGAGAGATCTGAACTGGAGCCAGGAAGCAATTCTCAAAGGAAAGCTAAAGCTCCCCCGAAAAATATCCTCAGTGAGAATGAAGTCCAGAGCTCCCCCAGTAATAACAGCCAAATTCCCACCAGGAAAGCCAACACAACAAGCTTCTCCAGGAGACTGAGTAGTGTGCCACCTACCCCTCTGGAGTCAGGAAGCAATGCTCAAAGTAAGGATCAGAGACACCCCCCCCCCAATGAACCATAGCCATTCTCAGTCAGGTCCCCACTTTTTCGATGATGAGAACAGCCGAGTTCATCCGGAAAGTCAGCATGACAAGCTCCTCCAGGAAAACCTACAGCTTCCAACAGCTTCCCTTCTTTTCCTGTAGTTCTGCCTCTTATTCTGCTGGCAATGATCCTCAGGTGGGTCTCTCCCACCCTCCACCCACTGGTTCAGTTCAGCTGGATGTTACAAGTGGACCACCAGTTTTCCACCCAAAACAGGCCAGACTGCAATGTATTTCATTCTGAACTTCAGAGTTTGATCCTGTAGGTTTCCAGTTCATAAAGTAAGCTACATTTCTATGGGTTCCCTTTTAATTTAAGTTGCAAATACAGTTAGCTTCAGTTTTGCCCCTAAGTATCCAGAAAGATGAATGTGCTAAAAGCAGTTTCTGTTAGGAGACTGCAAGATATCAATATAGAGGAAAAACATTAATTTTGGAGGGTACAAGACATCTAAGAAGACTTCTAGAAAAAGTCAGAATTTGACTTGGATAGTGTGGAATGGCTGGGATTTGGACATCCTGTGCTGAAAGGAGTACTGGAACAGATGCAAAAACATAAAAAGAATATAAAGTGAATCTGAGCTGTAACTTTGGAATGGAGGGCCTATGGACAATGGGAGATGAGTACAGAGTTCCTACTCTGAATGCCAGGAAGCCAGTTCATAAGTATTTAAAAGGCAGCATGGGGCTACAAAAAATATTTGTAATCAAAGCATGTCTAGATGTATGTTTAACAAATTAAAACAGACAAAATCAGCTAGATTAATATTAATAGGAATGGAGAAGAAAGGAGAATTAGAAAGAACTTTGGTTATAATAAAAATAGGTGAAATTACTTCTAGTGTATAATTACCTCGAAATGAAGAAGTCATCTCATTTGGCTTTGGATTCCTACCTGTGCCTCCTCTTCTCCCCATGAAGGCTACTTGACTTTTAAGGACATAATTCACTGTGGCTGTGGGTGCAAAGAGGAGTAAAATGCTGATGCCATCTGCCCAGCTGAGATGGGAGCACAGGGCTGAGCAGCAGAATGTCCAGTCCTCAAAGGATCTTATAATTTTTAATTCTTTGGATCTTTTCTTTTTAAATCTGAGTTTGTGATCTCATTCAGGCTAGAATAATTTCTTCATTATTTTAATATGTTCCTAGATACTAGCACAGCCTCTCAGGGGAAACGGATTCTTACACAACTAACTAGAACTCTATGTGAGTAATGCCACATTTGCAAAAAAGAACAAAACCCTTAGGAAACAGATAAAGTCTACCCAGAGACTGACACATAGGTTGAGTGACTTAAGTGATTCTGGAGAAAAGGTAAAGGGCTTCATCATCTTCTTATATAGGAAAGTGGTCCTTTGTTTGTTAGCTCTAAATGCACCTGTACTTTAGGTTCCAAATTACTGCTATCAGTAGAAAATGATCACTTTAAAATGCATTTCATAGGGGGCTGGGAGATAGCTCAGTGGAATAAGTGTTTGCCTGGAAAGCTAGAGGTCCTGAGTTCTTTCCCTGGTACCACCAAAAATAAATAAATAAACAAATAAACAAACAAATAAAATTCTAGCCAGATGTAGTGCACTCCTATTAGTGGAAAGATCACTGCAAATTCAAGGTAAATCTGAGCTACATAGTGAGTTCAAAGTCAGCTTGAACTACATAGTGAGACCCTGTCTCAAAACAAATTAAATAAAATCCTTATTTCTTCTGCATGCATCTCAGAGCTCAACTTCATCCAAATTTCCTCTGAAAATGGCACAGAGCAGATGTCAGGCCCAGCTACTCTCATGATGGAAGGCAAGTCAGGCTGGTTTCACTGTATTTATTTCACACTTCTAGGCGAAGTGTGGTTTTCACAACGCAGTGTGGACCATAAGGAGTTTATTCCTAAAGAGACACTTAACACCCACCTTCACAACAGAGTTGGACTGTCTCTCCTTCACCATACTTTTCTGAGAAACAGAGATGAGCTGAACCTTGAAGCCTTGGAATTTAGGGAGACTTTAAGCAACAAGAGAGATGAGACAGCAGCTTTGGAAGAGGAAACAGAAAAAAAAAAAAAAAAAACACATGGGAGATAGTGAAGGCAAGCATTAAGAGAGGGAAACTCAAGCAACAAAGTCTTAGGAACTCAGTAGTGAGAATCACAGGCTTTGAGAAGGAGAGACTGTAAGTTCTATGAGAATCAAATTGAATCTGTTTTGTTCCTGGTTGTTTCCCTAATATCTGCCACCTAATAAAAGTATACAATACAATAATACAATGCATACACAAATATACACAAAGGATAGTTAGGACAGATATACAGCTACTTTCTCTTAGTTCACTGAAAATAAGTTTGTACTAATATTGTTTAGACAAAATATCATGTCTGAGCCGGGCATGGTGGCGCATGCCTGTAATCCCAGCACTCGGGAGGCTGAGGCAGGAGGATTGTTGTGAGTTCGAGACCAGCCTGAGCTACAAAGTGAGCTTAAGGCCAGCCTGAACTGCATAGTGAGACCCTGTCTCAACAAGACAAAAAAAAAAAAAAATATCATGTCTGTATCTTGTTCTCTGAATAACTACTACAACGATAACACTACACAATGTATTAATTACTGTAAACATCCTACTAACCTATTTTGAAACTGTTTCATCGCTATTTTATCTTTTTACTCATTCAAATGGATAAAAATGATTTTTAATCCTCAAAGTTTTATTCAAACTACTTCTATCTTGTTACAATAATCTCTATTTTTTAAAAAATAATTTTATTGAGAAACAAATAATAATGAGACAGTTTCAAAATCGATTAGTAGGACAATTTCAATAACAAATACATTGCACATTGTTGTCTTAGTGGTTATTCATTGTGCAAGATGCAGACATGATATCCTGTCCACAAACACTATTAGAACAGATCTTTTTATTCATTGAATTAAGAAAACGTAGTTGTATATCTATCCTATTTTGAATACACACATACAAAATGGTCATTGATTTGTACCCTCTTTTTTGTTTAGTTTTGTCAGAGAAGGGTATATCATTATCATTTAAATATTGTAGGTGCGTGAATTCAGCAAAATATCCCAATATAGACCAGTAGGCGGTAATAGTAATGGGTTATCCATAGGACTTGAAAAGTCAGAAGTTGTTGACTTGCCAGGGAGATGGCTCAGTAGAATAAGCACTTGCCTGGCAAGTGTGGGGGCCTGTTGACATGAGCCTTTTATAGCTCAACCTATTAATATGACTTCACTTTTTATACCTCATTTTTATACTTTTCTGCTGGATGGTTAAGACCAAGATAAAGCAAGACCTATATAACATGAAATGTAACTTTTGTATCTGATAAGGTCAGTCAAGTCCCCTTAGGTTTTATCCTTAGTCAGTGTCAGCCATGTGGATGAATTACAGCCATTGCTTAACCAATTTGCTCTCTGCAAAAGCCTGAGAGAAAGTTTTCTCTCCATCTGAATCTCCGTAGGCACACTCTACATCATCGATCACATTCCTCTGTGGCCCCATAATCCCCTTGATCAGAAAATTTAGGACACACCTGAGTTACATGATGTTACAATACAGATTCTCTTATGTCCTGTGTCCTCACTGACCTTGAAAGGCTAGGGCCAAAATGTTGGTTGTCCTTGCAGCCCTTCTTTTTCTCTGATTTTTGGTCTGCAAACTTAGGTTGTTAACATTCCAGAAGAGAAGCTTATCACTATCCTACAACATATACAGTTGAAGTGGATAAAAATTATCAAAAAAATATAATGCATGAATGAAAATGCATAGGTGGGTATATACATATATACTAATATAAATATAAAAATATATGCATATATACGTATACATGAGTATTCAAATTGATCCTTGCAAAGAAGTCAAACCATAACAGCTATACAAATGAAAAAGTGAAAATTCATCTTTCCTAATCTAATTTCACATATCCTCAGAAGTAGTTATGGCTATGAATTGATGTATGACCTTTTAGGTGTTTTTATCTAAACAGGTTACAAAGAATGTGACATACACCTCACTCTTTACTTGACTGAGTTATATCTTAAATATTGTTTTTTTAATTTTAAAGAGAAAAAACGTAACAGTGAAACCTAGTTTTAAAACAAGTGAGTAGGACAGTTACAAAAGTTACAATGCATATTCATAGTAGTTATTCAGAGTACAAGATATAGGCCTGGTGTCTTGTCCAAACAATATTAGCACAGAACTTTCTGTTCAGTGGGCTAAACATAACAATCTTAAATATCTTGTATGTACATACAGTTTTTCATTTCCCTTTTCTTCTTTTCCCCTTTCCCCATCACAGTGTGTCATCTCCTTTGAACAGTTTCTTCCCAATTCACAATATCTATCATATACTTCAGATCATTTGTACTCATTCAATATCTCACACTAGTGAGACATGATGTTTACAGAATATGGGTCTGATTTATTTCACTTACGAGTACAGATATACATTACCTATAAAAAAATCTCCAGTATATCCTCATGGCTGTACCCCATTGTATAAAAACATGACATCTCTTTTATCCATTATCCATTGGTGGGCATTTGGGTTATTTCCAAGATCTAGCTATTACAAATTGTGCTTCAGTGAGCATAAGTGCATGTATATTGCTGTGGTATAATGTTTTTAATTATTTTAGGAAGATACCTAGAAGGGGAATAGCTGAATCAAATGGATCCTCTAATACTAGGTTTCTAAAAATTTCCACAGGGATTGTACCAGTCTACATTCCTACCAACAGTAGAGAAGGTTTCCTTTTCCCTGACAATCCACCAGTATGTATCAGTTCATTTTTTGATGGTGCACATTTTGGGGAGGAATGAGATGGAATCTTGGTGTTGTTTTAATTTGCATCTCTCAAATGACCCATGATGTTGAACTTTAAAAAAAAAAATGTCTTCAGTACAGGGCCTCACTACACAGCATGAACTCATATCAATTCTGTTCTCAGCTTCACAAGCACAGGGCTTACAAGTGCGAGCCACCACGCCCAGTCTTGGTAGCTGGCTCAGCACAACCAGGAGTGGGGCCAGCATGACATGTGGTAGCAAGGATCAAACCCCCAGTGCCTACCCTTTCCTAAACAAACACTTAGTCCACTGAGCTATCTCACCAGCCCTTGTTAAACATTTTTTCATGTATTTTTCTTGCCATTTGTATTTCTTCATCCTAGGAGTGTGTATTCATCTGACTCACTTGGGGGTTCTGATATTTTCAGTTCTTTATATGTTCCAGACAGAAGTTCTTTGTTTTATGGGACAACTGGTTATATATTTTTTCCAAATCTGTGGATTGTCTTTTCACTGTGATGATGATTTATTTGATGTACAAAAGCTTATTTAATAAGATGAGGCTCCATTTGTCGAATCTTTGTAGCACTTCTTATGCAGTCTGTTTGTTCATGAAGTCTCTGCCTATACCTATGTCTTCAAGATTTCTGTGCATTTTGTCTTTCAGTAAATATATTTCTATTTTAATATCTAGATCTTTGATCTATTTTGACTTTAGTTTAGTGCATGGTGATAGACATGGATTTAGTTTTAGTTTTTGGCATGTGGGAAACCAGTTTTCCAGCACCATGTACTAGAGTCTACCTTTCTTCCAGTAAATGTGTTTGGCTCCTTTGCCAAAGACAAGGTGGCTAAGTGTGTTTGCAGTTGTGTCTGCAGGTTTTAATCTGTTCCACTGATCCTCAGATCTGTTTTTCTTTTTCCTAAAATCATGCTGATTTTATCACAGTAGCTTTGTAGTATAATTTCAGCTCTCATATTGTGATTCCTGACCTTGCTTTTGTTGCCCAGGATTGTCTTTGCTATTCTAGGTCTCTGCTGATTCTAGATGAATTTTAGTAATCTTTTCTCCAGCACATGAGGTATTTTTATAGTATTTTGTTCAGGACTGCATTAAATCTGCATAACAATTTGGGAGTATAGCCATTTTCACAATGCTGGTTCTTTCTATTCATGAGCAAGGGACATCATTCCATTTTCTGATATCTTTTTCAATCTCCTTTTTCAGAGCACTGTAACTTTCAATGTATAGATCTTTTACTTCCTTTGTTAGATTGATTCCTAAATATTTCGTTTTTTGGATGCTATTACAAAAGTTGTGCTTTCCCTAATTTCTTTCTCTGTGAATTTGTTGCTTGTGTATAGGAATGCTATTGATTTTTGAGTATTGACTTTGTATCCTGCTACACCACTAAGTTTGCATGTTTAATCTACAAGGGCTTTTACTGGAGTTTTTGGAGATCCTCTATGTAGAGTATCATGTCATCTGCAAATAATGATAATTTAACTTCTTCCTTTCTTATCTTTACTCCATTTTGGGGTGGGATACTGGGAACTGAACTCAGTACCTTCCACTTGCCAGGCAAGCACTGTGCCCCTGGCTATACTCCTAAATCCATTTCCTATCTTTATTCCTTTTATTTTTCCTGCTTTCTAATTGCTCTGGCTTATCTTTCCAGAACTATATTGAATAGGAGTGGTGATAGTGGACACCCTTGTCTTATTCCTGACTTTTGTGTGAAAGCTTTCAGTTTTGACCATTTAGTACGATGTTACCTGTCAGTTTATCTTAGATGGCTTTTATGAGATTGAGGTAAAGATCATCTAATCCATTTTTCTGTAGGGTTTTTAACATGAGTGGGTATCAGACTTTTTCAAATACTTTTTCTGCATCAATTGAAATGATCATGCAATTTTTGCCTTTGGTTCTGTTTGTATGGTGATATATTGATTATTTTTCTCTCATTGCTGGGACACAATACTTGATGGTCAAAATTAAGGAAGGAAAGGTTTATTTAGCTCATGCTATGAAGAGGTTTCAGTTCATAATCAGTTGGCTCCAAGGCAGGGTGGCATGGCAGAGGGCCAACCCTTCAAAGTGGTAGTAGACAGAAAAAAAAAGAGCAGTAGGGAATGGGGGAGAATAAGCCTCTTTTCCTTCCTTATACTGTGTGCAAGCTACCTTCCCATACTATCTCCATGCCTTCCTCTTGCACAGGCTCAGGATATTTACACCGTAAGCCATAGGACCCTTGCTGAGTCATTTAGCATACCTTTTAAACTTCTCAAGTTGACATAATTTATCAACCATAATAAATTGTTACCTTTATTGATTTTCATATGCTGTATCATAACTGGGAAGAATCCTACTTGGTCATGTTTATAATCTGTTTGATGACTTGCTGCATACTGTTTGTCATTATCTTATTAAGGATTTTTGCACCAGTATTAATTAGAGAGATTGCCTTGTAGTTTTTTTTTTTTTTTTTTTCTTGGTTGAGTTATTCTCCAAATTTAGAATCAGCTTCAACCCTAAGCCAAGACCCAGCATGTGAGTGAGACAACCCAGGCCTGCCGGATCCTCATTTGACCCTGATCCCAGGCCCAGCATGGAACCAGCAGCAGAACTCCCTGAAGAGAGTAATGACAAGACCTATCCAGCTGATTCAAGAACAGAACATCTTGCCAGAGTGGCACAGAAGATTCAACTCCAAGGCTGTAACAGGAACAAGTGGAGCACAGTAATCAGATCCAAGCCACACCCACCTGGATGAGTTTGAATTTGGTAGATCCAGACCTGGTGCTAAGGTAATAACTCTATCTAAACTTTACACCAAAGGTCAGAAGACAGTGCTGTAGAAAATGACAAAGAGAAGGAAAAAATTTCAGTCTCAGGAAATGAGCCCACCCAGAACAAATGCAGAAGACACTAGCATAGAAGAAATTGGAAGTCACACACCTGAAATTTCTGAAATAATAACACTGGAAGTGAAGAAACAACTGTACAAAGGCATATAGGAAATCAGATCAGAAATAGTTTGTGAAGTAAAAAAAGAAATGATAATTATAATGAAAGAAACACTAAGTGCTTCTAAAGAAGGCACTGATAAAAAATAGAGTGGAATACAAAAATGATGGAATCCTTCAATAAGCAATATAGGAAAGAAATAGAATGCATGAAGCAGATCCAAAGTGATACACAGGAATTTAAATCGTCAATCACAAGCTGTTGAAATCATTTGAATGAAAGTGAGAAGACTTTTAGACCTTAAAGACACCATTGCAGCTAGTGAAAAAGTAGGAAAAGATCTCGTAAAAATAAGTAGGATGTAGGAAAAAAAAATCAATACCTGCAAAATGATGCAAAGATGAACAATGTGAGACTAATAGGCATCAATGAGAAGGAAGGAGTCAATACAAATGTTATAAAAAGAATATGGATGGAAGTAATAGCAGAAAACTTCCCAAATATGAGGAAACTATCTGACATTCAGGTAACTGAAGCATATAGAACTCCAAATAGCATCATCCCTATTACAAACACACCCAGACATATAATAAACAAGATCCCAGAAATTCGGCACAGGAATAGTATTCTAAAAGCTGCTAAAGAAAAGAAACAGATCACGTTTAAAGGAAGACTCATCAGGATGATGGCAGATTTCTCTTCACAAACCATCAAATCAAGAAGAGCATGGAGCAAAGTACTTCAAGTCTTACAAGAAATCAAATTGCAATCCAGACTGATGTACCCTACAAAACTCTCTTTCAAGTATAACGGAGAAGTGAAATACTTCCATGATAAAGAACAATTTAAGAATTTCATGATGACAAAACCAAACCTACACAGACTACTAAAAGGTGTTCTACAGAGGGAGCAAAATGGTCACAACCCCGTGAATGAGAATGGAAAGAACCCACCATATTTGGGCAAACAATCAAACGCAGGAGAATAAGAGGTATACAAAGACAGTCTTTCTGTTATTCTTTTATGTACAGCAGCAAGATATTTCCATTAACATACTGTACAAATGGTCTTCTCCTGAACCCTATGGGTCATGATTCTGTCTGGGTCTGTAGGGTGGATTTCAAGGAAATAGCTGTAGCTTCAGTCCCACACATGACACCCGGCCACCAGTAAGTGGTATGGACATCCATGTCCACAACGCACTAGAACTTTGTGCAATATCCTATCCCCAAACTGTTAGAAGTACTGGTCATTTATTTGTCATTCCAGTATTTATCTTATGTTTTATTCTTAGTAATTCTTTACTATCATGAAAACTTTTTCTTAGTTCAATTATTTTAAAACATTTAATTTTTAATTAATTAGTATTTAATTTTCTGAATGTTGCTCAATCTTAATTTTTGTTTTAAGATTTATACTGTATATTTGACTTACAATCTATTTAAAAGACATGTTATGATATTTTCTCCTAGTATTAGGAACTTTAAAAAGTATATTTCTACTTTCCATTGACTTTATATTACTTCTTCCCTATCTTTTCTGCACACACACACACACACACACACACACACACACATATGAAAAAATATGTGTATAACTCGACATAAGATTGACACTGTTTCATAGAAATCTTTAATGACCTGTTAAATGGATTCATCTATGCATTTTGTGTAGTAACTATCATTTTGAGAGCTCCTTATTCTCCATCCAGGAGCATGCAGCAACTTCTCTTGCATTCTGAATTATGCTCTTTGTTATTTCCTCAAGTTTCTTACACAATTGGTATTTTTTTTCTTCCTAATGTGGAATAAGATGCTATTTAATCTTGTTCTTCCATAGTTAATTTTTTATGTATATGCTTTAAAGATTTTTTTCTTTATAATAACTTCAGGACAATTTCATTTTTTGTATCTGGGTATGATTTTATTCAAATTTCTTGTGCATAAGGTTCATTTTTCTTGGAAATATGGTGTTACAACTTCAACTAAATTCAGAAATTTTAAATCTTTAAATATTGCCTACCTCTTTCTACTTTGAGAATTCTAATTATATGAATGTAAGTTTCTTGATTTTGACATGGAGTGGACTATCATATGAGTGATCTGTAAATTCTTCATTTTTATTTTGGACAATTTTTATTGTTATATTCATTTAAGTTTGTAAATTATTTACACTGTGCAATCTAAAAAAATGAAGTCTACAATTTCACAGATAAAAAATAAAATTAAAAAATAAATAAATATGCCGGGCGTGGTGGCGCATGCCTGTAATCCCAGCACTCGGGAGGCTGAGGCAGGAGGATTGTTGTGAGTTCGAGACCAGCCTGAGCTACAAAGTGAGCTCGAGGCCAGCCTGAACAGCATAGTGAGACCCTGTCTCAAAAAGACAAAAAATAAATAAATAAATAAATAAATAAATAAAAAATTTAGAATCAGGGTAATACTTGCTTCCAGGAAGGATTTTGGGAGTGTTGATATATTTGTAATTACATTTCAATTTGATTGGCTGATATCAATTTATTTAGAATCTTTATATCTCCTCACATTAGTTCTGGCAATTTGACTGTGTCTAGGAACTTGTCCATTTCTTCTGGATTTCTTATCGTATTAGAATATAGGTCATCATAGTAGGTACTGATGATTTCCTGGATTTCTGTGGGATCTGCTGTGATGGCCCCCTTTTCATTCCTAATTGCTTGAAGTTGTGTTTTTCTTTCCTTTATTGATGAGATTGGCTAATGGATCATCACTTCTATTTATTCTTTCAAAGAATCAATTTTTGATTCATCATTTGCATTTTTTTTTAGACTCTATTACATTAATCTGTGTTTTTACCTTTTTAAGCCTCCTTTTTCGAGAAGTTTGACTTTCAACATTAGGTTGGGTTTTTTTGAACTTTTTCTATTTTCCTGATGAGAGAGTTCATGAGTGTAAATTACCTTCTTAGGACTATTTTCATTGCCTCCCATAAGCTTTGGTATAGTGTGTCAGCATTTTCATTTAGCTGTATATATTATTTAAATTTGTCTTTAATTTCCTCTGTGACTCATTGGTTGTTTAAATGGTTGTTTAGTCACAACAGATCCCACACAAACCCAGGAAATCATTTCCATATGTTAATGTAGTTTTTGTGTTTTCCTTTGTCAGTGATTTTGTTTCATTATGCTATGATCTGATTGGGAAGATTTTTATTCCTCTACATTTATCCATACACATCAGCTAATACCTGGTGTATTTTAGAGAACATCTCACATGCAGCTGAGAAGAATATGCATTCTGATGTTTTGGGATAAAATACACTATAGCTATCTATCAAGTCCGTTTGTGCACAGGCATGATGTAATTCTAATATTTCCTCACTGATTTTTTTTTGTCTTGTTCTATCCATTTGTGAGAGTGGGATATTAAAGTCTGCTACTACCGTTGTATTTGGGCTTATTTGGTTTTTCATGTCTGTTGATATTTGCTCTATATAGTTGATGACCCTGTGTATGGTGCATAAATATTTATGGATGGTATCTCTTCTTCTTGGAGTTTTCCCCTAACAAGTATGTAGTGTCCTTCTTTGTCAAAAGAGACAAGATAAAAAGAGATCAGTTTTGGCTTAAATTTTCTTCTTGTTCCATTCTGCCAGTCTGTTTCCTTTGATTGGTCAGTTAAGATCATTTACACTGATGATTAGAATTGATATGTACTGGCTTTTGTTACTTATGTTGTTTCCCTGTTGCTTGTCTTTCTATTCTGTTTAACGGCTTTCCTTGCCTGGCAGCTTCTTTCTATTGTCCCTGTGTTTGAGGTCTTTACTGTCTCTCTCTTTCATGTCTTTCAGAGCATTCTGCAGAGCTAACTGAGTGGTCATAAACTTCTTCACTTGTTCTTTGTCATGGGAGTATCTTATTTTTCCAACAATTTTGAAAAAAAAATTCACAGGGTACATCAATCTGGGTTGAAGATTGTTTTCCTTTAGGGCTTAAAATACTTTAAACTTTTCTTGATTTGAGGCTTTGTGTTGAGAACTCTGCTGTTATTCTGATGGAATTTCCCTTATATGATAATTCTTTTCTCTGGCTGCTTTTAATATTTTGTACCTAATTTCAATAGTTTTGATTATTATATACCTTGGTGTATATTTATTTTGATCATGGCTATTTGGAGTTCTATATGCTTCATTTATTTGTATGTCAAATCCTTTATTGATGTTTGGGAAATTTTCTGCCATTAATATGGGGAGGGGTTAATAGTTACTGTGCTATCTCCAACTTTTTCACTGATTCCAATCAATCTCATGTTGTTCTTTCCTTCATTCTGTAGCTGTTGGATTGGGGTTGATTTTTCATGGTCTCTTATGATTTTTAAGATATTTTTCTTTTCCTGGTCACTGGTCATTTCATATCTTCTAGATTTAATAATTTATTCTTGCCTTCATTCAGTGTACTGCATATAGTTTAAATGGAGTTTGTAATCTCCTGCATTTCTCTCTCTCTCTCTCTCTCTCTCTCTCTCTCTCTCTCTCTCTCTCTCTCTCTCTCTCTCTCTTTTGGTGGAATCAGGGATTGAACTCAACCCTTGTGCTTGCCGGGGAAGGACTTATTCCACTGAACCAGCTCCCCAGCCCCTGCATTTCTCTTTGGATCTGCTTCCTTGATTCCATTTTGTCTTCTATTTTGATAGTCATTTCTTTTTGCACATTAGGCATTTTTCTATGGCGCCCTCCCTTTACTTTTTCACTTCTGCTGCTATCATATTATGGGCTCCATTTGTTGGCTTTGATTTCCTCTATCTGTTTGTGTTCTGGACTTGTCCTGGATGAGATGAGTGTTTTGTGATTTCATTTGGATTCTTCATCTTGTAATTTTCTATTTTGTTTCCCATGTTGATGCTTTTATATTTCTAATGTTAGTCAGCCTTATCACTGATATTGAGGCTTTCCTAGGCAGACATGAAAAACCAAATAAGCCTGCCTATTTGTTCTGTCTCCTTTTAAGTTTTCTCCCCAATGGCAGAAAATTTCCCAAACATCCTCTATATGTGTCTTCCCACCATCTCAGGGCAAAAGAGGATGGAAGGAGTGCAGATTTACATTCCCTTGTTGACACCACCATCCCAACACAATGGAAGAAGGAAGGAGCATGCATTTACACTTCTAGGATTTGCACTGCCATCCTAAGCCAATCTTTAAATAATGCTAATAGCAGTAATTCACCTGTATTCTACATTCATGTTTATTTCACTCTATAAGAAACATTATTTTTCTGTATTTTTAGGGAAGGGTATACAGGGTGTTCAGAGTCTCACTACTAGACTGCACTTGTAGTGATTTTCCTTTTTACAGCCTCCCAAGTGCTGGGATTGTAGGCAGAAACATTGTTTTTTGTTTTAAACAGAAAGTGCCCAAGAGATGGGAGGAAAGAGAGGAAAGGAAATAGGTGTCAAAAGAGTTCATATGTGTTATATATGTGCCCTGTCTTCCCACAGCCTATCTTCCTACAGTAAATGTAATCATTATGTATAGCAAATGTGTTAACAAAAAATGAAAAAGATAAACAATAAAGTGCTGCATCTGTGCTTTTAAGGAGGTTATCCCTTCTTAGAGTGTTTGATACACACTCTAAAGGCTGTACAAGCACCATTTTGCTTCTGACCACTATAAAAATTCTGTGTATGTACTGTGTGCTTCAAAACTCTTCCTTTTAAATTTGGAAAGAAATACTCCTGAGACTAGTCCTAAATACTGTAATAGTTCCCTAGGGCTATAATGATATAATATTATAACTTTGTGGTTGAGACAGCAGAAATGTATTTTCTCAGTTTAAGAGCTGGGCTGAGATCAGGAATTGGTAGTGCTATTTTCTCCTGGGGCTGTGAAGGAAGGATTTATAAACATCTTCTCTGGCTTACTAAATGCCATCTATTCCTGTTTTCACACTGTCTTCCCTCTGTATATGTTTGTCTGTCTCTGTGTCCAATTTTTCTCTTTTATAAGGACATGAGTCATATTGGTTTTCACTGAGCTCACTCTGATGACCACATTTTAACATAATTAACTTTATAAAGACTTTTTCACCAATTAACTTCATATTGTGAGGTACTGGACTTTAGGATTTCAACATATGTTTGTTGGAAATATGCAGTTCAGCCCTCAGTACTGCACCGTCTGAGAAATTCTCCTAGTTGCTTTTAGTTAACAGCATTTCATTTGAAATAGAATAACCAAAGAGCCTGAATTATATTATTGTAGGCACTTGTACGCTGGCTTTTGTCATATATTACCTACATTTTTACTTTTCATGAAAAAAGCAAGTCCAGCTCATCTGATAAATGGACTCATGAAATAAAATGGGTAAGAAAGAAAATGAGTCTTTCTTTAAACCCACCCTTCTCTTACTTTAGTAGATTTCCAACCATGTTTTTTTTTTTTTTTTTTTTTTTTTTTTTGTCTTTTTGAGACAGGGTCTCACTATGCAGTTCAGGCTGGCCTTAAGCTCACTTTGTAGCTCAGGCTGGTCTCGAACTCACAACAATCCTCCTGCCTCAGCCTCCCGAGTGCTGGGATTACAGGCATGCGCCACCATGCCCGGCTTCCAGCCATATTAAAAATTAACTATATTATATTCTGTCTGCTGTAGTTTTCTCCAAAATCTCACCTAGTCCCAGGATATTTGGGACTTCATTAATTGTAAACTAGTTTTTTTCAGTGAGTTGTTTAATCACTTCCACTTCAGAAAAAGCTCCATTTCAGTGTTGGAGATTCAATTCATGTGCACTGCTTCAAAGTGCTGGGTGCAGATACTGTGTCTTCCACAGACTGACTTTGGACCCTTTGGGACACTGAAGCAAGTGGTGCCACATAAAAGGCAGGACTCATGGAGAAGCTGGTAGAGGTGCAGTGAAATCACACCACCTTTGAAGGATATGGTCTCTCTGTGTTACCGTAATACTCATGGTGATGTTCTTTGATTTATCCTTTCTTCTAATTTTACTGAGATACCTACTTTATTTCTCCCAAAAACATTTTTTAAGTTCAAATTTTTTGATGGTTTCTAAAAGTTTTCACCGTAAGATGGCATCATGGAGGGCAAGGTGAACAAACTCAGACCCCTTAGGGATATTAGCAAGCAAAGCCTGGTTGTAGGCGGGGTACTGTGGTGTGACCTGTAAGAATGTATATTCCTCCTGCTCTTTTGATCTCTCTGCTTCCTACCTACCATGCCACAAACTATTTCTCCTCTACTGTGTCCCTCTGCCATTCCACCTGGCCTTGGAACCAGCTGATTATGGACTGCAGACTTCATAGACTGTGAGTTAAACTAAGCCTTTCATCATTTAAATTTTAGATATTAGGTAACTTGGCCTAAATAAAGAGAAAGTAACTGAGACCACAGCCCAAGTTTTTAAAGAACATGTGGCTACAAAGCCAGAGACTAGTTCCCAGCCTCCTTTGAAGCTGGGTAGTATCTGGTAAACAGGATGCATGAAACCATGTGTATGACTTCTGTATCATATGTAAGAAAGAAACTCTTTGTCTGCTGTTCCCTACCTCCTCCTTTCCTGTGGGCTGGGGTATGATGGGCAATAACAGTACAAAAGATGACACTCAAGGGAAGGAAAGATGGCAGGAAGCCACTGGAGCCTGAGTGATCTTCTAGGGAAGGGCTGCCTCCTACATTGACCACCTGTCAACCTCTCTATGTTGGGGACTTTTTGTAACAGCAACTATGTCCTAAGTGGAATATTCCCATATGCACAAATCCAGGCTTGCTCCTCAAAGACAGACTTGTCTCTTTCTTTAGGAAAAACTAGAAGAGCAGAAGGGGAGAAAAGTGATTAGATAATTTAGACATTGACAAAATCAATCTGAAAAGAGAATATTGAGAAAGAGGATGGATTTGTAGAAGAAAAAGAACATTACTTTTGTTTCATAAAACATACTTGTGCAAACTGAAAGGAGATATTTTATAAGATGAAGGGGGTCATGTCAGACGCTGATTCAATTGCATTTTTAGTAAATATGGCAAGACACATTTTTATCGGGTCCACAAACAACAGATAATGACTTTTTTAAATATTTTTTTTTTGTATTTTAGGGAAGGGTTTACAGAGTGTTCAGGGTCTCACTCTAGATTGGACTCATAGTTATCCACCTGTTTACAGCCTCTCAAGAGCTGGGATTACAGGAGCTCACCACCATGCCCAGTCTCAATTGCAGTCTCAGCACACCCCGGGAGTGGGGCTGGCATGGCAGGCCTGGGGATCAAACCCCTGGCCCCTGTGCCTGCTTGCAGGCGCTTTAGTCTGCTGAGCTATTTGGCTGGTCCTGATAATGACATTTAAACACCAATAGAGGCGAAATCTTTCCATAGGATTACTCAATTAAAATTATTCTGACTTCTTGGTTTGACAGTATAATGTAGTTCTGTAATGTATTACTACTGAGGCAAGTTTGGTGAAGAGTACAAAGAAACTATTTTTTTTAATATCTGACTTAAATTACTATATTAGTGCTTACTAAAGAGACAGACCTCAAACAAGACATACAAATATAAAGGAATTTACAAGCCTGGCTCATCACAGCTGCCCAGAGTCAGTGTAGAAAAGCACAGAGAGCTGCCTGCACACTTCAGAGCCAGCCCTAGAGTTATGTTAATATATAAAGTTGAAGTACAAGACATCAATCTTAGTCTTTCTTAATAGGAAGTAGATTCTTCTCAAATATAAAATGTTATAGAGGATTATAGAAAACCGATACTTTCCTTTTCTTTTTATATTTTAGGGAAGGGTCTACAGGGTGTTCAGGATCTCACTGCTAGATTGAGCTCATAGTGATCTGCCTGTTTACAGCCTCCCAAGAGCTGGGATTACAGATGTGCACTACCACGCCCAGTCTCAATTGCTGTCTCAAGTGCACCCCAGGGGTGGGGCTGGCATGGCAGGCCCAGGGATTGAACCCCTGGCCCCTGAGCCTGCTTGAAGGTGCTTTAATGTGCTGAGCTATTTGGTTGGCCCTAGAAAACCAATACTTTTGATAAAAGATTTTATAACAGAGAAAATATAAAGCTTGTAAGAAACTAAGTTAATTTAAATAAAAATAAGAATAGTAAAGAAGATTTGAGAGAAAAATAAACCTAGCAATTTCAAAAATGGAATAAAAACAAACTTTCTTGTCCTACTTTTGAAAACATTTTGAATTTATAGTAGTTCCTTAAGGTTAATGGAACCAGGTAACATTTTTTTAAAAAGTTTAAAAAAAGAAAAGGTTGAGTATGTAATTCCCATGTTTTAAGGGAAAAATGAAAGAATATATGTTAATTCAATGTTAAAGCTAGACTAATATTAATTTTAACATTACACAAAATTAACATAAAGAAAGAAAATAGCAGACTAATCTCATTTTCAAACACAGAAGTAAAAAAATTTCTAAAAATAACAGCAAGTTGTATCTTAAACAAAATACTAATTAAATGGAGCAGTATGGAAAAAAGAATATGACATTGTTGCTATGTAGGATTTCACCTAAAAATGCAAAATAACATTCAAATTTTAAAAATCTCTTGTTACTGATGTTATTATGGAGACCTATTGCTGACTGTGCTAGCAGATTAGCAGTTAAAAGTTGCATAAATAACTGAATAGTTGCTAAAAGCATTTGCTGAAATTCAGTATCAATTCCTCATTAAAATAACAGGAAAACAACCACAGAAGCATCAAGTTACAAGCAAGGAATAGGAGCAGCTACCACAAACTACTGGGAAGTATAATTATAATTTCCTGACTTAATTTTTCTGGCTTTTGTGTTCTAAACTATAGATAGACCATGTTGTAATATGGCCCTATAGCACTGCTTTAAAAAGTCATTTCATTAATATATACTGATCACTCAGTGCCTATGACATAGTAAGTACTCAGTAAATATTTTAAAAAGTTGTTAACTAAGATATTAAAAAATTATATATTCTTTTGGAACATATACTGGCAAAGTATTTGTAGCTATCACTTGAAAGACTTTCCACAAAAGCTGTGGAGTGGAGCACTCTACAATTGTACTCATCTAAACTCACAGTTTAGATGGCAGGCCAGATAGCTCAGCAGATTAAAGCGCCTGCTCGCTGAGACTGCAATTGAGACTGGTTGTGGTGGCGTAGGCCTCAAACACCAGCACTTGAGAGGAGGTGAGATCCTGTAGACCCTGTGCTAAGTACATTTAAAAAGTAATAATAAATTAATTCACACACAGGGCTGCAGAGATAGCTCAGCGGTCTAAGCAGCTGCCTAGGCAAGCATAAGAACCTGGGTTCAATCCCTCGTACCATATGCCATACTGGCACCACCCCAGGCCTGCCAAGCTGGCCACCAAAACCGGGTGTGGTGGTGCACGCCTGTAATCCCCTGCTAGGGAGACTGACACAGGACAACTATGAGTCCAAGCTGCATAGTGAGACCCTGTACCAAATATATAAAACTTAACAATAAAAAACCACACAAAGACACACAGTAGCTTGAAAACACAGAATTTTTATCCTACCATTCATAACACAAGAAAATTATGCCTCTAAATATTTAGTAGTAAAGAGTAAAGTACTTGAGTAGAGCCATGTAGTTCTTATAATTCTTTATAACAAGGAGAAACGACCTTAAACTGTATGAACAAAAAATGTAAAATTATAAAATGCCAGCAACATTGGAATTTATCATCATATAGCTTGATAAGCATTTATGGAATAAATAAATTATTACATTAAAATTAAATAATTCTGTGTAGTATAGTACAGTGGGAGAAATTATTTTAAAACTATAGAGAGAAAAACAAATGCAGTATTCAATGTGGTAACAGTTTACCTCTGTATCTATAGGCGTTTCAAAAAACGACCTGGAAAGAGTCACCATCTATCACAAAGTGATAGTTACCTAGGAGGAAAAGCTAGGAGTACAGGTTTTCTTCAAGGTAAGATGCCGCTGCTGGATTCCACAAGAAGCCTCTCTCCACAGGAGGCAAATAGAGACACTGGGAATTAAGCACTATGGTCCATGGAATGGTATCTCGCAGGGAAGTATCTTGTAACAAATCACAAGCAGAGAAACAGAAAATGTGGCTCTTTAGCCCTCGTCTTCAAAGTGTGAAATAGGTATGTGAAGGCCAGGAGTGGTAGGTCAGCAGATGCATTGATCATCATTGTTGTGCGCATACATGATTCCCCATGTTCTGCAGCCTGCAGCCAAAAGGTCTCACTTCTGTTGGCTGTGACTCTCAGGATATTCTTTATTTGGGACAGAGGCTGAAGCAGCATTTCCTGTTTGCAGGGTGCCATTCTTGTGGCAAAGGGCTTCTTTCCAAATATGCCATAAATGGCATCTGCTTCTATTTTACTGGCCAACATGAATGACTTGTCTAAGTGTTGTGTCAAGAAAATAGGCTATGTAGTCCTCTTCTCATAGGAGACACAGGCTATCCATTGCAATGACAAGAACAGAGAGAAAAGTACGGAGCAAGAAAATGACTGGGAGTGGAGGACGAAGCGAGTGTGTGCGGAAGAGCTGGCTCCAGTGATGACTAACTCACTTGCACGAGAGTGACCGCAGTCAGCTAATGAAGGCTCATGACCTAAAGTCCTGGAGGGAGCCCCTGCTCCCCAGTGCTACAATGGTAGGAGCAAAGTTCTAATGACTGAACTTCTGGAGAACAGAAGTTCTCCGAAAAGAGAGAACTTCTAATTTTGCTATTCTAAAACAACAAAACTTACTTCCAATTGTGGTGAGGCTAAGAGAAGGGGTCTTCTGGACAATGACTAAGGAGCGGGACCTTTTAGAAATGGCTGGCGCCCTTAGGCTTCAGAGGAGGTCATCCTTCCTTGCCCTTCTTTGCCACGTGCCACGAAGCCACAGCGTTGCAACCACATCATGCCATCTCGAGAGTAGAGACCTTGGGTTCTCAACTACCCATGCCTCTGACTTTGAACTTTCCAGCCTCCCAAATTGTTGAGAAATAAATTGTTGTTTATAAGTTATCCAGTCTGTGATATCTTCTCATAGAAGCACGAACAAATCAAGATAGTGTCAATGGGACAAACGCATCATAAGAGGTTTCCAAGTAAAGGATTCAAGTCAAAACATTTAGGGAACTCTACTCATCACACTTCCTTCTAGAAACTCAAACAGCATTGAGAATTTCTGTGTAAAGAAGTCGACCTTGTTTTTCAATATTTTTATATTTCATTTTATTTTTTATGCATTTAATACAGGGAATTCAGGGGCTATAGGGTCTTACTACATAAATAGGACTCCTGTTTTTAGCTTCCCAAGCACTGGGATTACCCACCAAGCACAGTCTCCAAGGCTGTCTCCATGTGCCCTGGGGGCAAGGCTTGCACGGCATGCCTGGGATTGAACCCTGGCTGCCACACTCTGCCTAAGCAGACACGTTAGTCAGTTGAACTATCAGGCTGGTCCCATTCTTTTTTTAAATTTACATTGTTGTTCTGCAGATTTTTGATGTGAGACATGGGCCTACAGTATCTGACAAAGAAGGGGGAAATTAGACTAAACTGGGAGCCCTTAAGCTTTGCTCTAATGTTTACTGTGCTTTCTAGAAAAGCATGGCATGAAAGACAGTGTCTGTATTCTTCTGACCTCTAGAATCTATGGAGCTGTTAAAGCTCAGAGCTGCAACTGGTGTGAGAGCATCCATAAAGCTTTAGAATCTTCTGGTAGGTGCTCATCAATTGTTGAAAACACTAAGCCTGCTTTCCTTTACAATTAGAAAATTATTTGAGATTCTCAAGGCCCAACAAAACACACACATTTTAATGACTAGTTATTTCTACATACTAATAATTATATCCCAACAAACAAGAATTCCACCCCCCCAAAAGAGGTTGTGCCCTGTTTTACGAAGAAGAGACAGTTAATAGCAACTTTAGGATCATCTTACTGGCAATTGTCACTGCACAAAAAGACTGAACATACATAGATGTCATATTTGGAGCTCATTTTCAAGATCTGCTCAAACACTTAAGAGTTTAACCCTAAAGAGGATACGCCTTTGCTGTTCTGGCTCACATCTTGGGAAGTGAGGGCCAGAAAGGCTAGAGAAGGTTGGGTCTAGGCTACAAAAGTCTACATTACTACTGGCAGTAGGTCCAGGAGTCCGCCATGTGGGTGTGAACAGAGGATGCAGGCAGACCTTTAAAGGTGATGACAACATGTCTCCACAAAGGATGAGCAGCCAAGAAGCAAAACAAGACACCTAGCAACCCAGGCAAGATCCCAGTGCAGTGCAGGTGACGATCTTTCCCTTACAAGAACAGATTTCTCTGCCATTCTTTCTTCTCCATTCTTCTGTCTTTTCTAAACATTGTGGAGTGGAGATTGACAAAAGGTAGAAGAGCCTCTGCCTGGTGTAGAGTCAAGACAGGTCATTATCCTCCCTAAGGCTGGATTTCCTGATTCCTAACATAGGGACAGTAACTGTGTCTCCCTACTGGGGTGGTGATGTGGAGTGGGTGAGGTAATCTGGAGACTTGACACAATACTGGCACATGGGAGGAGCTCTCTTAAGACTGAACATAATTTACACGCAGAGAGTAGAGAGTTTACCCTATTGGTCCCATGTCACATGCTGGCCACATTGACCTGGATTTTCTCAAGAGGCTCTGTGTCCCAGCAGGACTTTAGCTGAAGCACATTCATTGTACTTAATGTAAGATCTGGTGGTGCTGAGTAAAGAGTAATTGATATGCAGAGCCTCTGAAAAGAGCTTTGGGAATGGAACATCTGGTCTGGAAGGCAGACTTACAGACCAACCCTCTGCAGGCCATAGCTGGAGAGGAAAACAGGAAGTTTTGTTCATCTTACTTTCTTGGTTTTTCAAGTTGCAGTCTCCAGCTGTTTGCATCAACTCTGGTTTTCCTAAAGAAGAGAGAGAGAGACAGAGAGAGTATAAAGCACTATAAGTCACAATTCTCCCATGAAGTAGCCCTTTGTGGAAAATCAGAGTTATTTACTTGGCCTGCTCATCTTTTATTTTTCTCTTTTTCTCCCAAAGCAAACATCTTTTCCCTGGCTTCTTTCCAGGCCTGAATAAGTAGTGGAGAAGGAGAAGAGAAGTGAAGTTTGGGGCACAAGATAAGAGGGAGGCCGGAAAATGGAAGAAATAGGAGAAACCCCTTGGAGAAGAAGAAAAGAAGAGAGTTCATAACTTCGACATTCAAGACTCAGATGTACTTCCAGAGTCAGGGATTGTGCTTTTTTGATGAATACAAATGCTGTGGGCACCATAGATGCCCACATAGATGTGGACGGTCATCCTCAGACTTGAAGACAATCAAGAAGAAAGAAATCCTCCAAGCAAAAGCTCAGTGGACACTGCTGTGTTTCTTGAAAATAAATGATATTTAATTAAGCACTAAATTTTATTAAACATTTATTGTCGTGTTTCCTAATTTTCCTGCTGCTCTCTTATCTCTTCCCTGTGGAGAAGGGGTAAAGCTTGCAGTCTGGTAAGGAAAAGGGCAGGAACTCAAACCGGCCCTCCCTGTAATGTGAGTGTGAGCAACCCTGGTTGCTCCATGTAGCTCTCTAGGTCAGTTTTCTTATTCATAAAATGATATATACACAGGAATTTGTGTACAGGAATTTGTCATTCTCATATGCCACTCTGGTTGGGGTATTTACATTTTACATCATTGCTAAGGCTTAGATCCAGAATATCACCCAATAATCTCATGTGTTCAAAGCTGGGAATTTGGGAAGGTGACTGATTATGGAGGCACTATGCTCATCCTTGAATCAATCCATATGTGAGTTCACAGCTAACGTGCTGCTAGGAGGTGGGGCTTGTGGGAAGGGCTGTGTCCCTAGAGGCTGGCCTGTGGAGGGCTGTCTCCCTCCCTTGCTCCCTTCCACTCTGTCTTCCATGAGGTAAGCACCTTACCTCCTCCCTGCCCTTCCACCATGCTATTTCTGCCATGGTGCCAGCCGACCATGATCTGAACTCACAGGAAACTATAAGCCAAATAAAATTCTCCTCTTTTAATTTGCAGATGTTGGGTATTTGGTCCAGCAACAGGAAGGCAACTATTAAAATCATGAAGCAGAATGCATTGATTCTATGGTGCTAACCACTCACTGACACTGCTATTAACACATCACACATGAGAAGCAATTTCGTATCTTAAGATGCAGGTTTACTTCTGCTTTTCTTCACATTATAGATGAAGAAACCAAGATGCAATGAGATGAGATACTTGTTTAAGTTACGTATTTGAATATCAAATGGCAAAGCTGACTTTAAACCTAGATTCAGCTCAAGAGCAGAGGTCAGCAAACTAGGATTGATAGCTTTACATGTAAATAAAATTTTATTGGCTCATAGCTATACCTATTTATTCACATAGTGTTTCTGACCACTTTTGTACTACCATGGCAAATCCAAAAGCAAAATTTTATCTGCATTTGTAGTAAATACTTGATCTAAAGTTTGTCTATATTTGTAACTATTAACATAGAGTAGTTAAGTATACCAAATAAAACTATGGGAATTGTTACCATTTGAATGTCCCTTACAAAATTCACATAATGGCCCTCTTAGCATCAGTAACAGGTGGCATCTTTAAGAAATAATTATCTCATGCTATAGATTGGATCTTGAATGTTCTAAAGGTCCACATTCTAAGGCTTGGTCCTTAGAATAGCACTATGGCCAGGTGGTAGAACTTTTAAGAAGTGGGACCTAGAAGGAGGTCTTTAGGTTATTAAGGTATGCTCTTGAAGGGTTTTTTGTTTTGAACCCTGGCTCCTTTTTGCCCTCTCTGGCTTCTCAGACATAAGATAGTTTTACTATTCCATTACTCCCACAACAATATGTTGCCTAACCACAAGCCGAAATCATGAGATTTAATCACTGACTGAAACTTTCAAAACAGTGAGTGAAAACAAAGCTTTTCTCTTTATAAACTTATTATATCTAGTATTTTGTTAGAAACTAACCCTGGTGAATAAATTATAAAGGTTTGCTTTCATGAATAGATTGTGGCCATTATCATAGTAGGAGGTTTGTTATCAAAGGTGTGGGATTGTGATAAAAGGTTATATTTGCAGAATTTCTGTTTTATACATGCTTGCTTGCTCTTTTCTATCACATTATAATGCAGCAAGAAAGTCCTTACCAGATGTAGTCATTTGATTTTCAACCCACAGTCCTCAGAATTGTGATAATTAAATTCATGTCCTTTATAAATTATTTGGCATGTGGTATTTTATATAGCAAACAGGTGTCTTTGTTAAATTTGAATTTCAGACAAATAATAAATTTTTTTCAGTAAAAATGTATCTGATGCAATGGTTGGCAACTCTTCCTTGAGGCAACCTGCCTCTCTGATTTGCCATTCAATGTGTTGTTAATAGTTTACAGAAACCAAGACTGGGTGTGGTGGTGCACCCCAGTAATCTCAGCACTTGGGAGGCTGAAAACAAGAGGATCACTATGAGTTGGATCTGTGTAGTGAGACCTTGTAGACCCTGTATTAAATATGTGAAAAAGAAAAAGAAAAAGAATTCACAGAAACCAATCTGTACATCTGAATTATAGTGCCTTAGACCTACCAGGGCCCTCAGTGACCTTAGTAAAAACCAAAGATTTACTTCTTTCATCTCGCTTCATATCAAGCTAACTCCCTTCAGAGGGCAGTTACAGTCACATATCTGGAGGCTCAAAAGAAAGGGATCTTCCCACATATTAAATTACCAACCTACCTCCTGTTTCACAAGAGTAAATTGGTTGGTACCTCTAGGAGTTTCAAACTCTTGAGAAATATGTGAAAAATAAAAGACAAGTTCAAATGGTTTTAAAACATAACCACAAACTCTTTAATCCTCCTACCATCAGGAAGTACGAGGAGATCTGCATCATTCTTATGTAATCTCTAGGTGGGGTGGAGTCTGTTTTCCCCAGTAGTATGGTGGAATTAATGCTTAGCAGTTTTATAGATGCGGTTGTATAAGGTCATGCAGCTTTGTAAACTCCAAGACTGTTCATCAGAACACTTACTCTTGGAGCCACGGAATGCCATGTAAGAAATCCAAGGAGTCTAAGGTCCAGCCAGGCCAGCCTTGAAGTTATAGGTTTCTATATGTGCATATAGAAACTTCCCTAAATACAGTGTCCAAGCACAGGACTTCCACCTGTTTATATCTTTCAAGTAGAGACCTCATATATCATGGAGAGAAGATAAATCATCCCTTCTCTGTCTTTCTCAAATTCCCAATCAACAAACACAATCAGTATAACCAATAGCTATTGTTTATGGCACTAATTTGGAGAGTTTGATATGCACCAACAGATAGCTACTGTGATATCTACTGTTTATTAAGAGATAGGTAAATATATACCTAAATATATATATAAGCACATAACTTGCATGGTTTAATAAAACTTTGGTGGAAGTCTGTATAAATATTTGCATTTGGGGAGCTTAAAACTCAGAAGAGTATGCAAGTATCTATGTAACTGATGAAAACATGGAAATGATTTTTACAGCTTAAGAAGGCTCATCTAGGATTGCCAATGCTCTTCAAAGAGGCCCACTCAAGGAAGACTCTACAACTTGGGACAGCTAATTCTTGGAAAGGTGATATCTTTGGGCTTGAAATATCAGAGGTTTACTTTCCAGGGAGAAGTTTACTTTTGCATTTACTTCCCCACAAGATCTGATTCAGTATTATTCTTTTGTTCCTCTCTCTTTGTGTATGACCTCCAGTAAAGGTTCAAACTCTGGCCCCACTTCTCCTGACACCAATGAAAGAAATAAAAAGGGGGAAAGTTGGATCTGAAGAAGTCCAGGGAGAGCCATGTAACTAGAAAATGTGTCACTTGCATTGATTTATTTTATACATGGCTTTGAATTGTTCATGATCCTTGAGGACTGTGGTTTGGCAGACTACGGGCCAAAGTCAGCCTATGTGGTCCAGCATTCACTTGGCTGCTGCGTTTGATCTCCAATTTGCTCCCATCTCAAGACATACTTGGTGTTGGAGTGAGACACAAGTATACATCTGGGAATCTGGCATCAGGGTGAATTTCAAAAATTACAGGAAAGCTAAAGTGGACAAAAATTTAAGGTGAAAATTAATCCTTAAAGTTCACTAAAAAAGCACTTTACATATGAAACTGTCCCCTAGCAAGAAGATGCAATCTTAGAAGAGTAAATTAAATAAAAATACCACTGTTTCTCAGAATGGTAACTGCAATGAAAAAGGGATAGGTGTATTTGTTATACTATAGGTATCATGTTATATTTGGCATAAATCGTGTAACCAGAACAGTTTTTAGTGTATCCGCAGGCTCGTGCTCCTTCCAGAGCATCCTGCTTATAGCCATATTAATCTTCTAAAAGTTTACTTCCATTTTTGAGTGCCAGGGAATATTTTCCCCCACTATACCAGCTTGGACTTGGGAAACTGAAAGCCTTCAAGGTGATTTACCCAAAGCACACCACTGTTTCCTGAAGTGGAGCCCAGACTGCTTGATCTCCAAGTAAAATTATGTATTTCCTAAAGCAGACACATTAGGGAAGGGTGGAAGAAAGGTAGGGGACAAGTAGAAGCCCAGAGGCGTGAGCAGACCCAGGGATCTACAAATCCCTTGGTGGCTTTGAAGTGATGTCTGAAATCCTCAGCATGGCAACTGCTTCTTATCACAATGTGTTTTCAATCTTTTTTCTCTCCTGCCCTTTCATACATTCTCAATTCAAGCCATGCAGATTTCTTGTTCCATATCTCCCTGGTCATCCTAAGTGCTTTCATTCATCCCTTTCTCTATCTTCTAGATTCCCCCAAGAAATCCAACTCAAGTGCCCCATAGCTAGCGACATCCACAAGGCCACGAAAGCACTGGGAACTCTCCTTCCACAGCATCTCCATGCAAAACATAAGGAGGTTCTATCAATTTTTTACCTAACGTAAGTAGGGTAGTGACCTTCAGAGGTGCTTTAGGACAGTACTCTTGTACCAGTCCTTTCCTATTCACTGTAATGTGCAAAGACAAGCAGATTGTCTCTGAAATGACCAGAAGTGTTACTTTCAAATAGGTATCAAGGATAGTGCTGGTTTTATTTTATTTTATTTTTTCTGTATTTAGGACAGGGTCTACAGGGTCTACAGGGTCTCACTATGTAGATTGGACTCACAGTGATTCTCCTGTTTTCAGCCTTCCAAATGCTGGGATTACAGGCACATGCCACCATGCCATCTCTAGTGCTGCTTTTAATTCAAGCTTTGCCTATACTACATTTT
Source organism: Ctenomys sociabilis (assembly GCA_004027165.1). Lineage (NCBI taxonomy): Eukaryota > Metazoa > Chordata > Mammalia > Rodentia > Ctenomyidae > Ctenomys > Ctenomys sociabilis. Next base: position 57,472 of record PVKA01003853.1, read on the forward strand.
CCACAGGGCTGGGAACCTCTTCTCCTCAGAAAAGAGTACACACACACGCACACTCTCTCTCTCTCTCTCTCTCTCTCTCTCTCTCTCTCTCTCTCTCTCTCTCTCTCTCTCCAAATCCAGATAGTGCTTATTTATTTATTTATTTTTGGCCAGATTAGCCCACCCTGAAGTCAGGGCTGGTGTAGCATGTGGTGCCAGGGATTAGGATTGAACCATAATCCCCTGTGCCTGTCAAAACTTCCCTAAGCAGGAGCTTTAAACTGCTGAGCTATCTTGCCAGCCCTCATCTTCATTTATCAGTCTTCTGAAAACTCCTGGCATTCAGCTTAGGTGGATGAAAACCTTTCCCACTCAAACTGATAAGTCTCACCTCAAGATTGGCTCACAAAATGGCAAGCGAAGATGCTTCCCTAGAATACAGTCTGTGTGTTGGAAAGCATAGGCTGGCACTTTTCCAGAAAGAAGAGGCTTCAAGGAAGCAGGTGTTTTATCTTGCTTAGAGAACATCAGTGTCTGTTTTGGTCAAGCATGTATTGGGTACCTAACCCTGAGTTTGTTCATCTAATCATTATGACAACTCAGTGAAGTAGGTACTATTGTCATCTATTTTGTGCTTCATGAAACTGAGATTTATTATATTCAAAAGATTTGTTCAAAGTGTCTCAACTAGTAAGTGGCAAAAACCAAAATCTGGATCTATGTGATTTCTAAGCTCATTGAAAAATTTATATCATATATATGCATATATTATCCTTAGTAATCAGGATAATATTGTAACATTTTTATTTCCCTTTATCTTTTTTGTTTAGTGTTTGTATTTGTTACTAAGTATTACTAAATATTTGTTATCTGCTATATATCAAGCAAAACGAGCAGTTATTTTTTACTTTTAGCAATGCCTCAGTCCTCATCATATAAAATGTATACAGCTGAGTTAGCATCCATAGATTCTGCAATCTTTACGTATGGCTTTCTTACTTGTATTTTTGTGTTTTTCATATTGCTATAGGCCACTAAGCAGCCCAAAGTGTGTGAAGTACTAAAAGAATTACCACTGCTTTTATGTGTGTTTGACAGAACACAAACCAGTGAAGTAAAATCCTTCCTTCTGGTGGCAGCAGAACAGTATGATACTTGACTGCCAGGCCTTCATTTTTAGCAAAAGCCAATCACTGGGGTATAAAACACCATACACTAGGTAAACCAGGGAACTTCTCAGAACACCGTTTCCCTTGCTTATATTATCTGAATGCACAGCATCAGTTACAAGAACTTGTAAGTAACTCTGGCAGACAAAAATGGAAGTGCTGGTGCTGATGCATATGTCTTTGAAGTATCGTATTTCACTTTGAAGCAGTATCTCAAAATGAAATTTGCCAACAGTCCAGAGGAACTAGCTGTTGTTACAAGTAATGCTGTTCCAGGTATTAAAGTCTTACCTTTTGAAGATATTCTAAATGTCTTTCTGTGATTTCGTTCATCATTGGTGTTCTGAATTTTGCATCCCCTAGAAGACTGGGTTGAGCATGGAGTACGTATTGCTTTCAGCATGTCTTCAGGTGTGTCTCTGCCTCCCCTCAGCCCAGGACCTGCATCCTTCAGGGCTCTGTTTCCATCTTCAAAAATGAGAAAATGTAATATCATAGCTCCCTTTTAATAGATGCACTGAATATTGTTCCTGTCTTCATTTACCAGGAGACCATAACTATCATGAGTTTGTTGTATATTCTTATAGTAATATTTTGTGCTATTATATAAATAGATTCATACCCATCAACAATATATGTGTATTTTTAAGATTTACATGTATACCATTGCTAATGTCCCATCCTCAAAGCACATCTCCTTTATTACATGGTTCTTACCAATTGTCACACCTGTCACCTCACACAGAGAGTGCTCATAGGGACAAATGCACACACTGAGGCTGGGATTTTACACGGTGGTTGCTGTAGTGAACTCATCAGGGCTTTGCTGCAGAATATCTTCACCCTGGATTTCTTCCTGTCTGCATCAGCAAGACTTTTTAACCATGTGCGTGAGTATGTGCTCACTCTTGGCGTGGAAGTGGTTTCTTAATTCTTCAACTGAGTCAGTCATTATTGATCATGGGATTTTGAAAAAGCCTTGCTTGCTCCACTGTCATCTTGCATGTAAGAGCTCATCATTCAAATCAATTTCTATAAGGCCATATGGTCCATTTGTAGCTTTATCAGCAAGGCCAATGTTGTGACCAATAAAATAACTACTTGTGAGCCTGAGCTCCAGTAAATGAGCAGACATGCAAAACAACATCCAGAACTATAAAATTTCCCCTTTGTTCATTCATGGATTTGAGTTGCATTTCTTAGGATAATTTCCCCATCACATTTGCAAGCCATTCCTCAATACTAAATTGCTTTGAAAAAGAAAACAAAAAATAGTGTGCTACCAAAATATGTCCATCCCTCCTGGAGGTCTACAACAAGCCTTAGCAGTTTTCCACCTGCCTAAGTCAAGTGACTTTTCTACCTATGGCTAAGAACATATGTCAGCTCTGAGTCAGAGTTACTCATTAACTACCCTTGGAAAATTTTTTCTTTCTATTTCAAAATCCCCAAACCAAACATGTTATCAACTTGTTTCTTATCCAGTGGTAATAATATTTAGCATGTAATGTGTATCTGTTAGCAATATGAAGTTTACTATGTATGTGTTTAAGGATAACATAAAAAGTAAAGATTACATGAAAGATTACACACAAGATGATAGCCCTCTATTGGGTTAAGTTTTAAAATCAGCACATAAAAGAAATAACATAAACCTGAGTTCTCCCTGGAACCTCCTTAAACTGCCTGTAAAACAGCACTGAAATATGAGGCAACATGCTGTGCTTGTTGTTGGAAATAAGGGGGAGGGGAAATTTTACCCTCCTGCCCCAGGAACGCTGGGCAATGTCTGGAGACATTTTTAATCAACATCACTGGGAGTAAACTTATCCTGAGTAACTAATGGGAAGCCAGAGATGCATCTAGCTGTTCTACACTTAATGGGATGCCCGTGAAGTCTTACACATTTTCCCAGCTCATGACTCCACGTGCAGAGCTGTGAGGCAGCAAGAGGTCCTCTCCAGGTACAGCTGTCCAACCTTGGACTTCAGGACTCCAGAGCTACGGGCTGAATAAATTCTTCTTCATAAATTTCTCAGCCTCAAGTGTATTGTTATAACAGCACAGAATGAACAAATACTGTGCCTTCTTCACCTATGAAATGAATGCTACTTTAATTTATAGAAACATAAGCCCTTAACTATGCAAATCTTTAATAAACTAACAGCCTTTAAATGAGTTTATACTTGAACTATTCCCCCCTGGAAAAATTTCAATTGTCAGAGCAATACAGCATACTTATGGGAAAAACTGAAATTACAAAAAATAATTAAAAAAACAAAAAATAATTACTCATCATGTCTCCAACACACAGAAAATACAAGTCATAATTTTAAAAATCACTAGTAAGTTTCCCTTTTTATAAATGTATATTAATACAAGTATGTTTCCTCCTGCAAAAAGGTAAAGTTTATTTCTACTTGTACCCAACAACTTTATGAACAGTTGATGGCTGTGTCGTTAAATCTTGTGAGTTACAATATACTTTACTTATCATTTCCATTTAGTGAAAATTTAGATTGTTTCCACTTTTTCTGATGACATTTTTCTATATATTTTGATTATAGATGGGCTTCATGAAATATGTTGGTTGGAGTGAAGATTATGCACCTATTTAAAATTATTAAGGTAGCAGACTAAAGGACCTGTTCAGGCAGACACAGGGACCCGGGTTCAATCCCTGGCATGCTGTGCCAGCCCTGCTCTGGGACACACTGAAACGGCAATTGAGATTGGGCATGGTCATGCGTGTCTGTAATCCCAGCACTTGGGAGGCTGAAAACAGGAGGATCACTATGAGTCTGATCTGTGTAGTGAGACCCTGTACTAAATACAGAAAAAAAAAAAAAAAAAAAACATAAAACAAAACTTTTTTTTTTTGGTGGAACTGGGGATCGAACTCAGGCCCTTGCACTTGCCAGGCAAGCACTTATTCTACTGAACTATTTCTCAGCCCCTAAAATAGAACTATTAAGGTATGTTGCTAAATGCTTTTATGAAAAACAATATCCACATTTCATTTCCAGAGCTCTAGAAAAGAGTAACCTCTTCATCATTTTATCCAACACTGAATATTACCATTATTTTAAATTTGCCATTTGAGTGAAAAATGGTGTATATGTATGAGATTCCTAAACTACAATTACACTTGCAGCATTCTGCTTTATGCAGAAATAATAAAAAATCCACAAGTGAATATAAATATAAAAGTGATTTAAAATATACTTTTGATTTAATGTATGAATGCAACCCCTCTGAATTTTATCTATAAAGACAATCAGTTTTGGTAAAATGTCTGTCCTTAATTGCATATCTTTTATACATTTAATGTAAAGAAAATACATATATTCCAGAAAATCTATTTTATAAGGCATTAAATTGGGTCCACAACCAGGTGGGACAGGCAAGATGTGGCTTGGGCAGTTGCCACTGCGCAGAGGCCTTGGCTCCAACTGTCACGCAATCCCATTCCTCCAGGTCTGTTGAGGGCCCCCCCTGAAGACCCACTGCCAAGTATTTCAAAAAAGAGAGAAATAACATACTGTTTTTCCATTATGTTTTTTGGTTACAACTGAATTCACTTAGCAAACAATGGAAAAATAAACGGAATGAGTTTTGCCCTCTTTAATAGCTGACAGTGCTACTTGGATCGCTCTCCATACAATAAGAGAGACACCAGAGCCAACAACAGATCTTATTCTGTTCAGTGACATTTTCTTGAAGAAGTCCCAAATTTAATAAAGTGCAGAAACATTTCTTCCAGTCAACATAAACCTTTGTGTCTGAACTAATAAAATCTGGAAGAAAACACTTCTAATATTTAGTGCAGCAGCACTGTTTTTCCCCAAGGTAGTTGATTGGCAAACACATGAGCCTAACAATAAAATTCACAATGTGTCCCCCAACAAGAAAAACTGCTGTAATAACTAATTAATATAAGCCAAATAGTGACACTGAGGGAGTAGGGAAAAGAAAAAAAATCCTTCAAAATGGCCTTTGTGTACTTAAAAGAGTGCATGTTCAAGTGCACTCCACTGGAGCACGCTGGTCCCCTGCATCTGTTTTGTTATACAGAGCAACCTGCAGATATCTTGGCTAATGTCTTTCCTGCTCCATCAAAGTAAACTTGCCAAAAAGAAATTGAGTTGGTCAACAATGCAGCACTCTCTACTCCATCAAGCATGTTTTCTCTTTCATAATAGAGCACTCAACTGGGTTTCCAAAGGCACACGTGCAAACCAGGATGATCTCTGCTAGCTGTGGTGGTTCTCCTCCTGGCTGTGAGGACAGCCCTGCTTCCCTGCTCTTTTGCAAGGGAGCATCTTCCCCCATGAGACTCTCTTGGTTTATAATTCTGGAGAACAGCATATGCGCCCTCGAGTTGGGTGGTCAGCATTTGGACTCAATTGTGAAATTTATTTTCTTGTACTGTGCTTGTGAAGCTAACAGAATAAACAAGTGTGGTTACTATAGATATCTCTGATCAACTTAAATGAAAAACAATTGGCCAAAAGCTCTTTCTGTCAGAAAGTTGCTCACACAGGGTGTGTGCATGTGTATGTTTTTATGATGCCAGTGAAGAAACAATAAATCAATAGACTGTAAGGGGATCATAGAGATATCTCAGTGGGTTAAGTGCCTGTCTGGCAAATACAAGGTCCCAAGTTTGATCTCTGGTAACACACACACACACACACACACACACACGCACACACACACACACACACACACACACACACACACACTAGATTGTAAGGTCCTTGAAGGTATGATCTTGTTTTATTCAACTTCACATCCCTGTATCCCTGATTTAGTACTTGTTACATAGCAAGGGCAAACAAAATGCTTAATTCAATCATTATTATTTATTCTTTTAATTAAGTAATGATTAGTATGTATCCAGTACTATTCAACAATTGATTATATATATATATATATATATATATATATATATATATATATATATATATGTATGTATGAGAACACTCAGCTCAGTGGCCTTGACACATCTCTAAAATCAGATGCTCTTCTATTTATTGCTCTAAAAAAACACAACTATTCACAAAAACCCTTTGCAGTCCTCAGACCTGATACTTAGGAGTGAACAAGCAACACTCAATGTTGTTAATATCAAGGAAAAGAAAAACTGAAAATAAAAAGGTAAAGCACATCTAGATTCATGGTAATTAATAATTTATTTGTGTACCTTCTGGATTTACATATGCTGTGAATTTTCTAACTTCAG
>PVKA01003853.1:63964-81913 GCA_004027165.1 Ctenomys sociabilis
TTTTTTTTTTTTTTTTTTTTTTTTTTTTTTTTTTTTTTTTTTTTTTTTCTTGTCTTTTTGAGACAGGGTCTCACTATGCAGTTCAGGCTGGCCTTAAGCTCACTTTGTAGCTCAGGCTGGTCTCGAACTCACAACAATCCTCCTGCCTCAGCCTCCCGAGTGCTGGGATTACAGGCATGTGCCACCATGCCCGGCTTGCACTACTCTTTCATAGCTGGAGAGCAGAGAAGTTCATAAGCTTCCCAGGCTGTGTAGCTGCTCAGTGAAGGAGCCCTTGGGGTCTGCCTCTACTACCTGTGCTCTAAATCACACCACACTGCCTCCTATCTCCATAGTCCCCTGGCCCAGTCCATACATAGTAAAGAGGCTGGCCAGCCACAAAGGGCTCTGTCTGCTTATAGCAAACTTCTCTCTTCACCCACACTCATAACTTTAGTGAAGAAACACAAGGTATGTTTGGGTTCCACTGACCCTGGCTACCCTGACAAAAACAAGAGCTCCTAGAGCCAACATTTGTGAATGGATTCTATCTGTACAATACAGTATATGTGCACACACACACACACACACACACACACACACACACACACACACACACAGAAGAAATCACCAAAAATGACTATCCATTATCTCTGAATGATAGACTTGTGCTTCAGGGGTCTCAACTGACCTTTCCTCTCACAATTGTATGTGTTGTTTGAATTTTTGTGAATAATATACAAATTGCATATTCATGAAAATGAATTAAATTGTTTTTGCTGTAAAATAGAGAATTCTGACTAGTATTAGCTTGGGTTTGAATTATTTTATATCTAAACTTAGACAAGTTTCTTATCTTTCTACCTGGGGCTTTTTTTACCTGAAAATCAGAATTAATAAAAGGATCAGTGGTGACCATAGAAGGAATGAGGCCATCATGCAGGGGACAGTATAGAGTCCTGTCACTAGTGTGGCATCAAAGGTGTGACCCATATTCTCAGGTCTGGACCAGAATGACAAAGGATGACATGCCCTGTCTTCACATAGCTCACACAAGCACCTTCTGGGGAAGCAAGTGAAGTCTGTCCTCTGAAAAACTACAGGTGGCCCGAATTTTCAAGGAAGACCAGGCCACCATGTGGCCAGAACTCAAGAAGTTTCACATGCTACAGCTCCACCTGGGTTGTCAACTCCTCTTTCTGTCCGAGACCAACCAGAGGCAGCAGCCTCTCAACTGGCCCTGGCTTTGCCAGGCCCAGATGGGAATCAATGTGCGAACAACATCCAACCAGGTCCAGTTCATTCCACTCCTTCCAGCTGGTCAAACATGAGTATTTTACAGAAGACAGGTACAGTCTTTCTTTATTTTTTATATTTTATTTGATTCAAGTTTATTGGTACGGTGTAGCTACACCTGATGATCACCTTCATTATAGGGAATTTTAACTGTACATGACATTTTTTGATTCCTCCCCCCCATGGGTCACTTCTAAATTGGTTTATTAGAATCTTTTTGACTATTAAGTGAAACTAGACATATTTGGGGGCTAACATTAATTTTATTTTTTGAAGAGAATAAAAATAGTGAAAAAGAAAAACAGAAATGATACAGTCACCCTTTAATGCTAGCATGAGGATATTAGATATTTGAAAAAGTGGTGATTGACAATGTGACCCATTCCCCAAAGGAGCAGAGGACCCAGAAAACTGGCAAGATAAGGTTCTCTGGTGCTTGTAGGGGGAAGAGTACTGGTGGACAACGTCATGGCACCTAGAAAAGAAGGAGGAGGCAATAGCCTAAGGAGTAATGACAGTAGTAGTTAGATCTGTTCACCTTTCCTGGCTGCAGAAGACCTTTGAGTATAATGCTCAAAATGGCCAGATTCAGTAAGAACCCATATACCTAGCTTCTCCAGTCAGCAAAGACCTGTAATAGGACCCTGCAATCTCATTCATCTGAGTCTGTGACTTAGGAGACAGCTTTTTAGGGGACAAACTTCATAGAGGGGGCAACCCTGGAGGCATTTGTCTCCCACAGGTGCTAGAGATCTACACTGTCAAGTTCCTGATGGGGTAGTGACATTGGTAGGAGAGCACCCTGGCTTTCCCTGGGATCAGGCAGGACAGCAGTAGCAGGTCCTGTCATAGGCCATTATAGCTTGGGATTGTACATAACTTCTAGAAATTCAGTCTCAAGCCACTCATATCCATTTGCTAAACTCCTTAAGACACACATGCCTAATATTAGGAAGACTTTCCAATCTCCGGGAACCTGAGCTCCACCATTCAGTATACAGGACAACCATCACGTGAAGGAGGCTGTCAACCTGAAATAGCTAGAACACATTCATTTGTGAGCGGCCCAGGTGGCAATCTGGAATACACAGCAGGCTACAGAAAAGGCTGATGAAGGGAAGCCTACAAAGACAGCAGAGAGAAAGACCAACCAGTTGTTTTGAAACAAAGACAACCTCAGCTACAGGGCTTATCACAGGAGTCGATGTCAGTTTGTTAGTGGTGACAGTGTATCAGCCAAGCGTTTCTAGGCAAGCAGCCAGCAGTATGACTCCTTGTATGACTTGTGTGTCAAGCTGCAGATCAGAGAAAATTTTCCTGTGGGGACTTGTTTTGCTTTTTGTGATGCTGAGGATTGAACTCAGGGCTTTACACATATTAGGCAAACATTCTACCAGAGATGCATCCCAACAAGCCTGTGGTATTTTTGGAGTTAGGACAGTGCCTCAGTGCCCCTCCTTCATGGGCCTCAGTGCTATATTTTAGGCTAAGACAAAAACAACTTCATTTTGGTATTAATAACTTTTGCCTGCAAAAGTTCTACCGCTTTAAACACTCTAGGTCTCCAAAACTCTCCTTCTTCATATAGGAGTGTTTTTCTCATAGTAACAGTCTCTCAAACTCTGCTATACATTATAATCACCAGGGGAGCTTTAAAAAATCCCTCATGCCCAGGTCATACTCCATACAAATTAAACCAGAGCCACTAGGGTAACATTCAGGCATCATTAATTTTGAAGTTCCCCAGGTGACTTCAATGTGTAGCTAAAACTCAGAGCAAGTGGTCTACCTAGTGCTTCTCAAAACATGCTCCCCAGACCAGCACCCTGGGAACTGTTGGCAATGAGGATTCTCCAGCCATGCCCTTAGCTTCATGATCAGAACCTTGAGAGGGTGTTCTCTACCTTCCACATAGCACTCTGGGTTTTTGTCAGCTTTCTATGGTTCTGATACACGATTAGGTATAAGAATATTGGAGAACTCCAGACAATTTTTTTCCCTAAGAGCTGCAAGTTAGGCATTTAAAAATGTACCTTCTTCTGGTCACTGCTTAAAAAAATTTATTCTTCCAATGAATGTCACAATTCAAATTTACAACATAGAATTTTCCGCGTGTGCCAGAGTGAGTACAGATTCTGAACAAATTTTATCCTGTCTTGCTCAAGAGTGAATTCATTTTTTAAAATGTCTAAAACATTTCATTGTGTTTCTTCAACAGATTGTTTTCTTCGTTTTTAATGGTGGAACTAAATGAAATAAAAGCAAAGATGCTGAACATGTAGAACATCTCCCTAAATAGAGATGTAAGTGCAGTGCCTGTACACACACACATGTACACACACATGTACACACACATGTACACACACGTACACACACACGTACACACACACATGTAACACACACACACACATCGTTCTATGGGGTGAGTGTTGGCTGCCCCTCGTAGCATTCTGGGAGGTCAGAAACAGGAGAGAGTGAAAATGAATTTTAATTCTGGTTTCCCTTCCCCTGCTTACAAAACAAAATATAGCATCAGAATTTTAAAAAATCCTATGAGATTGAGAAGCTACTATAAGAATATTATGCCTGTTCACTTTGTGATGTGCTTACATTTACTTTTTAAATTTTTAAGTTTCATTAGTACCTGTTTGCAATACATAATAATTACAATAGCTATGAAGAATTAATAATATACATAACATCGCAATCCCTTTTCCCCTTCTTAGCCAACCATCCTTTAAAATATTTTTGCCTCCATCAGATTCATTCATTTTATCTTTGTCAAGTTAAATGTCATAAATATAGAACAGCCAGACTAACAGATCAAAAACACAACCCTGCAAGCTTAAATATTGCATGATTTCTCTTATAGGAGAAACACAAAATATAAATAAGGTGCAAAATAAAAGACAGAAAATAGGAAAAAAGAAACATAAAAAGTTATTGTAATCCAGTATGAACAATACATCTAAAAGTATGCCTTGTTCTAGTACAGTTGTTTTATGTGTTTTTAGTTGTACTTACTACTTTAAAGGAAGATATGATTAGCCGCTGTGATGGCTTGTGTTTAGATCTCTCCCCAAAGCCTCACACAGTCATAAGTGAGGTTTTCTTAGAGATGACTAAGTTTACAGAATGTGATTGATTTATCCTGCAGTGCTAGCCCTGAATGTGCTAGGATTAAGAGTAGGTGATTGCTAAATCAGTTAACACATTGGTTTAGCACCGCTCTAGTGTCGGTAACCTGAACGCAATTTAGTAGACAGAAGAGGCCTGTCTGGTCCCTTCCTTGCTTGCTCTGGCTGTCTTTTGCCTGCCACCAACTGTTTCCTGCTTTGCAACGCCCCTCCGCCGTGTCGCCCTGCTCTGGAACCAGCTGATTATGGACTGAACCTTCTACAAACTATAAGCTACATAAACCTTTTCTCCTTTAACGTTGGGTGTTGAATATTTTTGTCTCAGCAAACAAAAACAAAGTGAGGATTTAGGATCAGAAGTGGGGTTGGTGTTGTGACTCTACCTGACCATGTGGTTTAGAAGTCTTTGGAGCTGGTTTGTGGGAAGCCTAAGGGTAAGGGAAGATTTAGAAATGCTGGCTGAAGAAGTTGAGCTAGAACGGCTGAGGCTGCACTTGATGGGTGTTTAGTCAGAGCTCAAAATATCACAGTGCTGATATCAATTCTGTTGGAAAGAATCAGGATCAGGTGGCTTCTCCAGAAAAGAAGGACTATGTTGGCTGTTGGACTCCAGACAATGTGTCCTAAGTCTGGAAGAAAATTTGTCTGCATTTTGCTCATGGCCAGAGACTGTGCTTCATACACAGAGTGTATGAAGAGTGGGCTGTTAATCTGCTAGAAGAAATTTCTCAGCAGTCTAACATTAAGACAGTGACATGGATATTGTTGGGGACTTTTGTCCATATTTATATTGAGAATCAAGACAAGAGAGCCCAGCAGAATGGTTTAAAGTATTGTGAGTCTGGCTATTAGGGAAGCACCAGTAAAGTTGTGGACTGCAAAGATAGAATAGACGAGTTCTTGATTACTGAAAAGGAACAGGGAATTATGCAAAAGATGGCCTAGGAGCATCAGGACTCCATTCTTTGCAGCCTCAAAACTGAAAAAGTGAAAGACTTTGCTTTGAGAAGAAAGCCTCTGAGTACCATCTTCCAGAATGGTAGCAATCTAGTGAAGTGTTTTCTCCATACTTGGTTCATAAGCACTCAACCCCTACAGCCAAGAGAAAGAATCCTGACTAATGCTCCAGTCAGAGGAAGATCTTGGCATCATCCATGTGTTGCTGATTCTAGATGCATACAGAATGTAAGATCTGTGGGGTCAGAAAAGCTTTCATCCAAATTTCAGAAAAGGCACAGGAGGCCAAGGAGTGTGCCTATGAGAAGGCAATGTGTGAAGCTGTCAGTGGAGGCCGCCAGAAGTTTGGAGATGCCAGGAAGTTGGATTGTCTGAGGAAAACCACAGGGAGGAAGCAGAGTTGTTCCTGGACAGAAATCATGGGTGCTGAAACCACCAGCAGTTCCATAAAGGTGGAGCCACCCAAGCCTTTTGGAGTTCATAGTTTTCCACAGATTGCCAGGATGTTGGAAGCAGAATTATTGGATTTAATGTTTACCTTGCTAGATTTTGGATTTGCTTTGGTCCCACTACTTTGTTTCCTCAAGATTGCAACTTTTGGAATGGAAGTGTTTATCTTATGCCTTTGAATGTTAGAAGCTTTAATTGCTATTTGTACAGGGACTCACACATCTATGAGTTTGTCCTAAGTTCTAGAGGAGACTTGGGACTAGAACTTTTCAATAATGCTGAAAATATTAGGACTTTGGCCACCCTTAGAGATGGACTGAATGCCTTTTGCACAAAGGAATATGCATGAGTCCTTGGGAGTCAGAGGCAGAATCTTGCGGCTTGTTTAGATATCCTCACCACCACCACCAAGCCTCTAGAAGTCATAGGTGGGGCTTTTTAAGAGGTGGCTGGATTTAGAGTGTGTGACTGATTTATGGTGCAATGTTTGGATCAAGGGTGCTAGGATTAATAAATCAGTCCACTTATTGATTTGACACATACTAATCCCACTAGCTTAGGTACAGTATAACAGACTGAAAGAAGCTTATCTGGCCCCTTAATTACTTGCTTAGGTTGTCTTGTGCCTGCCACAAACTGCTTTCTGCTTCTTAATGTCCTTCTGCCAAGCTACTCTGCCTTGGAGCCAGCCTGTTATGGATTGAACCCTCTACAAACTGTGAGATAAGCAAATCTTTTACCCTTTAACTTTGTTTGTCAGGTATATTTGTCTCAGAAACAAGAAAAGTGACTAAGATGACAGCCAGTACCATCCCATGAAGGGCCCATTAAAAAATTAACAGGGGCTGGGGAGGTAGCTCGGTGGTCTAAGCACCTTTCTGGCAAGTGCAAGGTCCCAAGTTTGATTCCCCTGCGCTGCATGCCATGCCAGTCCCTAAACCCAGGACACACCATGCTGGCCACCAAAACCAGGCTTGGTGGTGCAAGACTGTAATCATAGCCCCGCAGAGGCTGCAGAAGGAGGATCACTGTAAGACTGAACTGCACAATGAAACCCTATGTCAAAAAATAAATAAAAATAGAAATAGAAATAAATAACTAGTGCTGTGGCCAGATAGCTCAGTGGACTACAGTGCCTGTTTAGGCAGGTGCAGGGACCAGGGTTTGATCCCCAGTGTGCTGTGCCAGTGCCAGCCTGGGCCCCAGGGCACGCTGAGACAGCAACTGAGACTGGGCATGGTGGCACGTGCCTATAATCCCAGCGCTCGGGAGGCTGCAAACAGGAGGATCACTAAGGGTCCTATCTGTGTAGTAAGACCCTGTAGACCCTGTGCTAAATACATTTTTTTGAAAACATATAGAAATAAAGAACTAACAGGCAAAGAGAAGCTGGGAAACATGGATACTCGGTCTTTCGAACTGAAAATGCAAAAGGACAGAGCAGGCTGTAGGAGTTTAGAAGTGAAGAAAGCAAATGTGGGGGTTTAGAAGTGGTAGTCAATAATTATAGCCACATTTAATGTTAACTAAGCCCTTATAACTTGCCAGACCCTGAGCAAAGAGTTCTACCTGATTTTATTCAGGAACAATTATGAACCCCATATGGCAGAGCTAATCTGAAGCAAGGTAAAATCAAGTGAATGTGGAGATTTGTGAGGCAAGCTCAGCCCTAATTCCCAAGATCAAAGCTCTGGAGTTCTACCAACTTCTGCTGTAAAGATACCATCATGCTTGCTGCCAAGTTTAGGGTAGATACAACAGTTAGACACACACTGCACTTCAAATGAATATAAAAAAATAATAATAATTGCAATATATTGTTGTTGTTTCCAGTAGTAGTTTTTTAAATCTTTCTTTCTTTATTTGGTATAGGGTCTCACTACACAGTTTAGACTCACACTGATCCTCCTGTCTCAGCCTTTCCAGTGCTAGAATTACATCCCGTTCCAGTCTCAGTGGCTGGCACAGCACGCCTGGTACCAGCACAGAATATGGTACCGGGGATCGAACCTTGCACTTGCCAAGCAGGTGCTTAGACTGCTGAGCTATCTCCCCAGACCTAATTGCAGTATATTGTGTTCTTCCTAAGGACATCTCTGTGGGAGTTGTGACTGACCTAAGACTCTGAGTCCTTACTACACTTGTCAGGAAGGAGAAGGAGAATTTCAGGCCAGTGGAACACCTGAGGACATGGCCCTTTAATAAGATGCAGAGAATGAGCACAGCTGGAACACAGCCCAGGCCCTTATTATGTTATCTTAGGAACTTTTACCTGGCCACTGAGGAGTGTTTGAAGTGTTTTAAATAGAAAAAAGTCTTGATCAGATTTGAGTTTTCAAAAGATTGCCCTGGCTGCAGCCTGGGTAATGAATTTAATTTGAGTGGTTGCTGGTCATGAACAAATATGTGCTAAGCACTTACTCTGAGTGCCAGTCTAAGCTCTGCCATAAACTAGATAGCTGGTATGTGCACTCCTAGAACTTGTGTTCTAGGGGGACCAGGAGAACAAATAGGTCACTATGTACACAGAAGCTTAGGTAACTTCTGGAAAGAAAAAAAAGTCACTGCTATTATGCTTCTCAAACTACCTACAGTGAAGGATTAGATTTTCTCTCCATTCATCCTAGACTCAAATGTGATCCTAATGGGCATGATTAGTGCACCTGAATTTAACAAAACCTGAATTGACCTCAAGTCTATTGAGAAAGAGAGAGAGGGAGAGAGAGAGAGAGAGAGAGAGAGAGAGAGAGAGAGAGAGAGAGAGAGAGAGAATGCTCTGCAAGCATGTCAAATTGCCAAAAGAGGTTCTAAATGCTGCTTATTACTGTCAAGTAGGGCAAATTACTTTTCCTTGAGATGAGGAATGCTGAGTTTTCAAGATACTGATAAGAGATGAAGCTGGTAGGATACAAAGCTGTTTAGGAAGATGGGTATGTGTGTTTGCATTTTAATCCACAAACTCCCTTGAGGAAATCAATGTGCATTGTCATTTCAGTCAGTTCCTTCAGACTAAATTCGATTGTAATTCACTACCTAGGCATCTTAGATCAACTCACTTAGAAGATAATGACAATTTGGGCTGACTCATACTGGGAAAATAAATAGTATTGCAGACGACATAAATAGTATGCTGGAGCACTGAGTAAGAATATGATGGAGAAGCTGAGTGGGTAGAATGGACCTACAAGTGGTACGATTCCTGATGTACACAGCATGCAGGTGGAGGGGCTCTGGCTAGTAGGAAACCCCATCTTCCCAAGAGGCCTTCACTTTCCAGGGTGAGGTTCATGGTTTGAATTCTTCAACAGAAATCCTTACTCCACCTGCTGTGGCCTTCCAGGAAGCAAATGCAGCCCATGACTTTTCCATGTGAAGTAGCCAGCAGCCATGATGTCACCTTGGCTGTTTTCCTCTTGAAGCCAAGTTCCTGGGCTCAGGGGTTATGTCCACGTCTGGCCTCCTATTCTGAGTGGCACCTTGGCTCAGTAGGTGTCCCAGACAGGCTCTGAACAGAGGCACCTCAGACGCCTTGTACCTCAAAAGAACTCTTCCAAGGAAGAGAGGCACAGTACTTTAGGCCTTAAATTGTGTGCCTGTTGGGAAGATAAATTTTCGGACACTGGGCACTCTACACCCTATCCTCACCCTTGCCTATCCTCTTCTACTCCATCCTCACTGTCATTTGACAAAGGCCTCACCAGCATCTCAAATGCAGTCAGGAATGAGGTGTGCTGAGATTAAGAAGATCCTCCCTATCAGCAGGCCATTCCACCTACACTGTACATTAAACTGGTACTTTTATATATCAAATCATCTTGGGAAGCACAATTACAACATTACACCAGGATCTTACCATGGTTCTACTCAGTGATGCTAGCTATGGTGCAGAAATGACACATCTAACGAAACTGATGGAGAACCCATAGGACCATTCTGTGAATCACCTTTATAATATCCAATTAACGGCAGAAGGTATTTTAACATTTTATAAAATAGTCTTTCTGTTAGATTCTTTTGTCCAGTTGTAGGGGAATGTTAGTCATCTGTGCACTTCTTAAAGAAGGCTGGGCTGAGGGAGGATTTTTTGTGGACCAGGTGTAGGAAATGCATTATTGCCTTAGATTATACTCAATGTACAGTGGGTTTATTGAGACATAACTCCAATAAGTTAAACATCTGTATCAGATTTGTGTGTGTTTAAAAAGACAAATTAGCTAAATATAAACATTTAAAATATTGCCGTTTCCATTCATTTTTAAAAAAATAAACTGAAAAGGAATTACTTTCCTTAAGTAAAGGAAGTTGTCTATTACATTCTCTCTGAGACATTTTACTTCTCCCTCACCGTCTACTCCTAGGAACTTATCTGTTCATCTTTCTTTAAAAAGAAATAGAAAAAATCAAAAAGAAAATCAAACCAAATTTTAAAAAAGCAATTTGACCAGCAGGGGGCAGCAAGAGACAAGGATCAAATGTTCCTTTTCCCTTCCCCAGCCCCCATCTTTGCCAGAAATCTGGTTTAGACAGATTTAAATTGGAGAAAAGGTGATGGGGGAGCAGAGCTGGGATCCAAACCACAGAACTCAAATTCATAAAGTTAAGTGGATGCAGAACTTTCCAGAACAACATTCACTGAGGACAAAAGCCAGACAACCATTTTCTTGGAATTCTATGGAAGAAAGCTGCTCGGTGGAATTTCTATAAAGTCTGGCTCTCTCTGGTGATGTCCACTGACTTGGTAACATGAATTTCAGTTGGAAACTATCCCATACATAGGATAAAAGAACGTAATTCCCTTTGAATCAAATCCTGCAATCTATATGTACTATAAATAAGTCACATGAGTTACGCAAGAGACCTGGGCAGTGCTGGAAGGTCTGGCTTGCAGCACTGTGGACATTAGAACTTCCTTTTTCAGAGAAGAAGAAATGCAAAATGCTGGAAGGTGGTGTTTTCAGACTAAATCTGTTACTTCCTCATGAATCTGTGGGGGCATATAACTGTGTATCCAGGTACAAAAAAACCTGGACCCAAAGGAAGGATGTAGGGAAACAGGGAAAATAAAGATGAGAGATTCTGCTTGGGAAATACTTAGCTAGAGCCTTTGTCTCAGTTACTCTTCTCTCATTGCTGGGACAAACACCTGATACTCAGAATTAAGGAAGAAAAGGTTTATTTAGTTCACAGTAACTAGTTTTAGTCCATACTCAGCTGGCTCCAAGGCAGAGCAGCACACGGCACTGAACAACCTTCAACGGTGGCTGCAACGAGCAGAGAGCAAAACAGAGAAATAACAGTAACAATGGCTACAGAGAGGAAGTCTGCCTCCCTTAAGCTGCATTCAAGCAGTATGACCCAGGTTGGGTATAGGACTCATACCTGTGATCCCAGCAGTACTAAGACCCATAATCCCAGTCTTGATCATGAATTAAATTTCAAACTCTAGCAGTCCACCTCGTAACTGCATGAGGCTTTGCAGGAACAACTAGACACAAACCATTAGAGCCTTTTTTTTTTTTTTTTTGTCTTTTTGAGACAGGGTCTCACTATGCAGTTCAGGCTGGCCTTAAGCTCACTTTGTAGCTCAGGCTGGTCTCGAACTCACAACAATCCTCCTGCCTCAGCCTCCCGAGTGCTGGGATTACAGGCATGCGCCACCACACCCGGCTTGGAGCCTTAGACTGAAATGGTGGAATTAAAAGTTCCAATGACAATAGCATACAAGACTCATGAGATTTTAGGGGGACATCTAGACACAAGCCATCACACAGTATAAATAAATCTTCTGCAAAAGATTTTTATCAGGTTTATAGCATCATGTTTGCTTAATCAAGGAAATATTTCTTTATATATCCAAGATTTTCACAAGCTTGAATCTTCTTGAAGCTGTCCGAGATGGCTCATTGGTAATGCTTACCTTCCACAGTAAGAGGAGCAGAACCTAACCACACACAAGTAAACATCCTGAGGAAGTGCTCTCTCCTGCTCCTCTGACTCAATGAGCTGCAAGGAACTGCGGCAGCTAGAGCCTTCCCAGAAGTGGCCTTCTTTGAAATGTCCCTGAGCTGTATTAGCAGATGGATTGCTTTTTGTCATATGGTTGGTTCCTTCTGATTGGCCTCAAAGCCCATCATCTCACTTACCACCTACTAATTTATTCAGCAAATGTCCAGGGCTCATGCGAAGGAGCCTCTGCAGTGTCTTCCACTCTTCTCTGGCTCAGGCACCCACGCGCCTACGTATTTCATTACACTGGTATGAGCTTGGCCCTATGGACCTCTTTCTAATAAGAAGAATGCAGCAAATATGATGAAATGCCACTTGCAAGATTGGTTTCCAAAACACTGTGATTTCTGTGTAGCTCTCATTCTGTCTTTCTAGTTCATCTCACTTGCATTCTCTGAGGAAGTGACCAAGTTGTAAGATGCTTTATGAAGAGACCCATGAGACAAGAAGCTAATCCTGTCATGGTCAGCATTGACTGACTTACAGTTGATACCTTCATGCAATTACAAATAGAATTACTTTGTGACCCAGCACTCCCAGTTCTCAGTATATATCCAGAAGAAACCAAATGCGTGTGTCAAAGAGCTGTCTACACTTCTATTTTCATTGCACCATTATTCACAACAACCAAAATATAGAATCAAACCAATGTCTAGGGATGGGTAAAAGAATATGGAAAATATGTTCCTCATATCCATGGGAGATTGATTCCAGGAGCCCCATTAATACTGAAATTTGGTGCTCAATCCTTCTATATCAAGTGACATAGTATTTTCATATAAACTATGCACTTCTTTTTTGTATACTTAAATCATCTCCAGGTTACTTACAACACTAAATACAATAGCATGTAAGCAGTTGTTATAGAGTATTATTTAAGAACAATGACAAGAAAAACAACTCTGTACATGTTTAATACAGATACAATTTTTTCTCTAAAACTTTCTATCCCTGGATGATTGAATCTGAGGATCAGGAGACTGTGGATAATGAGGACCAACTGTATAAACGCAATTAAATGCTGTTCAGACTTTGAAAAGGAGATTCTGGGACAATCTTACGGACCTTATGTTAAGTGAAATAAGCCTACCAGAGAAAGATGAATACTGTCTTGTATCACTTATATGTGGAATTTACAAGAACCAAACCCAGGCCAACAGAGTTCAACAGGGAGAGCCAGACACTGGAGTATAGCAGGGGTGAGAAGGATGGGGCAATACTAGTCACAAGGTATAAACTTTCATTATAAACAAATAGCTTTGGAGAGATAATATACAGTGTGATAACTGTAGTTAATGATGCACTCTGGATTTGAAAAACTACAAAGAGTAAATTTTTTTTTGGAGGAACTTGGGATTGTGCTTGCCTTGGAAGCACTTATCCCACTGAGCCATCTCCCCAGCCACCAAAGAGTAAATATTAAATGTTCTTATCATAAGATGATAAGTATGTGAGGCAATGATGTATAATCAGCTTGATTTAATCATTCATAATACCTATATCAAAATGTTGGATGCTATAAACATACACAATTTTTATTTGTTAATTATACCTTATTAAAGCTGGGGGAAAATTAATATATTGTTTTGAGACTACTTCAGATCCCATCTATTGTAGAAATTATAGCTGCACAATGGCACCTAGTTGTGATTTTTAACTTGCATTTCTCTAAAGGCTAATGATGGTGCTGGGGAGATGGCTGAGTGGAATAAGCGCTTCTCTGGCAAGTGCAAGGGCCTGAGTTCAATCCCTCGTTCTGCAAAAATAAATAAATAAATAAATAAATAAATAAATAAATAAATAAATAAATAAAAGGCTAATGATATGACCATCTTTTCATATGCTTATTTTCCATTGTGTATCACTTTGATAAAATATTTCTTTATATCTTTTTCCATTTCCTAATTATATTACTTGCGTTTTTAAAAATTTTTTGTTTTATTGAAGTACAAATATCAATGACACAGTTTTAAGGTACCTTGACAAGATGGATTTGATAAACTAATACATTGCAAACTGTTTTCATAATGTTTTGGTATCATAGAAGGTGCATACATGATATACTTACAGACATTATCATACCGTATGTCTCTTATCAGTAAATAGAGTGTAGCTGTTTGTGTATCTTATTTTTTAATACCTGAATTACATCAAAGATTCAATAATTAATACTTTCTACATTGTAATTTTCCTAGTGGTTGTCCATAGTACTAGAAGCTGACATAATATCCTGTCCAACCACCATCAGTGCAAATCTTGCCTCTCATAGGATTACGTAGAAGCACAACGTTATCTGTCCCAATTGTACTGTCTATACACACACATCATGATTTTTCCTTTCTACAACCCTTCCTTTGTCTACACCTGTCAGAGATGGGCACTCCATTGTCATTCAACTAACTTAGGTGCTTGAACTTGACAACACAATCCAACACAGTCCAGCATTCTGCAGCAATAGTGAGTTACCTGAAGAAGTTGTCGACCATAGCCATTTACAGCTCAGCTTAATACTATGGCCCCGCGATGTATACTTCATTTTTATACTTTTCTGCTGGATGGTTAAGACCTAGATAGAGCAAGACTTATATACCAACACATGTACTTTATGTTTCTTATGTGGTCAGTGAAGTCCCCTCAGGATTTATCCTGTACCTTATTCTGTAGATCCGTTGTCTGTGTCATCCATGTGGATGAGTCATGGCCAAAGCTTGACCAGTTTGCTCTCTGTGAGAGCCTGAGAGAAAGTTTTCTCTCCATGTGACTCTCCCCAGGCACACTATAGAACTTCGATCTCTTTCCTCTGTGGCTCCATAATCTCCTTCTTCAGAAAATTTGGAGCTCACCTGAGTCTCATGATGTTGCAGTACAGGTTCTCCTATGTCCTGAGTCTTAGCTGACCTTGAAAGGCTAGAGCCAAAATGTTGGCTGGCCTTGCAGCTCTTCTATTTCTCCAACTTTGATCTGTGAACTTAGGTTGTTAACCATCCAGAAGAAAAGTTGATTAGTATCCTGCAGCACATGCCATTCACTTTACCTTATTGGACTCAATTGATTTTATTTGTTGTTGTACATTTCCTTTTGTATTTCTGCTTTTCGCTTCTTATACTAGGGAGACTATATGATATTTACACATGTGTTTCTGTTTTATTTCACTTATGAGTATATGTTCAAGTGGCATCCATTTCAGTATAGATGCTTCAAATTTATCATTCTTAATAGCTGAGTAATACTCCATTATACAGAAATACCACATCTTTTTCAACCATTCCTCATGTGATGGACATCTTGGTTGTTTCCAAGATTTTGCTATCACACATTGTGCTGCTACAAACATAGATACACATATATCACTATGATACAATGTTTTCAGTTCCTTTGGGAAAATTCCCAGTAGGAGGATAGCAGGCTTGAATGGGATTTCCAGTCCTACCCTTTTGAGGAGTCTCCACACTGACCTCCACAATGGTTGTAGCAGTCTACATTCCCACCAGCAGTAGAGAAGTGTTCCCTTTTCCCCACAACCTCTCCAACATATGTTGTTGGTTGATTTCCTTATGATAGCCATTCTTTCTGGAGTGAGATGGTATCTCAGTGTTGTTTTTATTTGCATTTCACGGATGACTAGCGAGGTGGAGCATTTTTTCATATATTTATTCGCTTCTTTAATTTCGTCCTCTGAGAAGTGTGTACTCATCTCAAATGCCCATTTCTAAATTGGGTCTTTAAATTTGAGGGCCCTGTTATATCTTAATTCTTTATATATTCTAGACAGTAGTCCTCTGTCTGACTGCTTATTAGTTAGGATTTTTTTCAAAATTTGTGGGCTGTCTTTTCACTCTGTTGACAATTTCTTTTGCCATGCAGAAGCTCCTTAAGAAGAGTTGATCCCAGTTGTTGATTCTTTCAAGTACTTCCCGTGTGAATATATGTTTGTTCATGAACTCTTTACCTACCCCTATTTAACAGGATTTTTATAAAGAACAAGATTTTATTCATAATGAATTCAAGCTTACCAATTTTCTTCTTATGAATCATGCTTTGGATACATCTGAGAATTCATTGTGTGACTCTCGATCCTGAGGATCTTCTCCTATTGTTAAAATGGTTTTGAAGTTTTATAATTAAGTTTATAATCTATTTTGAGTTAATTTTTTAATAAGTCATAAAAGTCGGGTCAAGGTTTACTTTTTTGCTTAACAATGTCCAGTTACTATACAGCATCATTTGTTTTAAGAGGACTATCTTTCCTGCATTTATTTCCTTTTACACTTTTGTAAAATGTCAGTTAGGCATATTTTGTGTCTTCTATTCCATCCACTGATCTATATACTTATTCCTGTGTAATTCTACACAGTCTTGATTACTGCATCTAAATAAAATCTTTCAATCATGTGCACTGATTTCTCCTATTTTATTCTTCTTTCGATTTTTCATATGATTTTTAGAATAATTTTGTCCACAAATACCAAAATATTTTCAGAAGAATTTCATTATATTTGGAAAGACTGCTCCAAGTTTGAGGCCAGGCTGGACTATATAGTGAGACTCTGTCTCAATAGAAAAAAAAAATCTAAGTTTTTCTGTCTATTTCCAGTTGTGAATAGTAATGCAAATTTTATTTCTGTGCTTTTAAAAAATTTCCAGTATATAAAGATAAAATACAATTGTAAAGATACAATATATTCTTATATACTTACAACTTCTGACATTGACTCACCTACTATTTTTAGGATTTGGGGGAAGCTGGTAGAGTTCTTAGAGTTTTCTATGTACAATTATGTCATTTATAAATAGCAACAGGCTTATTTCTTCTATCATGCATATGCATATCTTTTATTCTTTCTTTCTGTCTTCTGCCTGTCTACACTGCCTATGTCTTCTAATATTAAGGTGGATATTCTTTGGAAGCTTACTTTTTGTGAGAGTGTACTTGATTTCTTTATTCCTTCCAGTTCTTGAGGAAGAACATTTTGTTTTTACCATCAAGTATAATTTCAGTAGATATGCTTTATTTACTTGAGGAAAATCCCCTCTATTCTTGTTTTTATAACAGTTTTGTTTTCTAAGGTTTTTCAATGAACATTGCTTAATCCTTCAGCCAAAACTAGCCATCAAGATTGTTGGAGGAATATTAAAATAATAGACAAAATATAAATTTTTGCTCTTCAAAAATCTTCAGATTATTACCAGTAAAAGTAATATTCAATTCTTTTATACTTTTGAGGTTTACTTTTTGGAACAGGGTGTGGTCTTTCCTAGTGTGTGTTTTACAGCCACTTAGGTGGAATGTTTTAATAAACGTCAGTTGGATCTTCTTAGTTAATTGTGTTGAGTTATTCTATACCTTTATTAATTCACTGTCTGCTAGGTGAATGAATTGTCTACTTGTTATTAATAGTTAGCTTGTTAAATGGATGTTGAATTATAGTTGAAATTACCAGCTATAATTGTGCTTTTGTCTAGTTTCCCTTTTAGTTCTCCCGGTGTTGGTTTTATATATTTTAAAGTTTTGCTTCATAGATATTTATGCTATATGTTAATTATTGAGTTGTCCTTTTGTCATTGTATAATATTCTCTTTGGTCTCTAGTAATTTTCTTTGTTTAGAAGCTTACTTTTTGTGATATGAAATAACCACTACTGCCAGCCCCCTCCCCAAAAAAAGTGCTTCTGAACTTTTGGAGCCAGGGAGACAGCTAGGTAGAATAAGTGTTTGCTTGGCACGGGTCCTGTACCACAGAAAAGAAAGAAAGAAAGAAAATAACCACTCCTGCTTTTCTTCAATTAATATTTGTATACCATAGCTTTCTCCACCCTTTTGCCTTCCACTAAAATGAGTTCTCCTAGTTTTCAACATATAGTTTAGCCACATTTCTAGTCTATTCTGTCAATCTCTGTCTTTCAGTAGTTGTATTTGGATCATATACATTTAATACAGTTATTGTTAATGTAAGTTTCATCTTTTGCCTGTTTTTTATTTATCTATATCCTTTTTCTTTTCTGTGAGTTACTTGAACACCTTTTAAAATTCAATTTTGATTTATCCAAAGAATTTTGGCCCCTGTCAAGCTCAAGGGTTCAATCCCCAATTCTGCCAAAGGAAAAAAAAAAAAATCGCAAATCTT
>PVKA01003853.1:82013-105566 GCA_004027165.1 Ctenomys sociabilis
AAAAAAAAAAAAAAAAAAAAAAAAAAAAAAAAAAAAAAAAAAAAAAAAAAAAAAGAATATTTGGTTATATCTTAATATAACCTTTTTTAGCAATTGCTTTACATATTAATTTATATATGTATGAGACAACATAATCTACTGGTATTATTGTACTAATTCGAGGGAAGTACAGAAACCTAAGTTCCTTTGCTCTCCTCCACATATAATTATTCTGAAGATTTCCTTCACATACAGTTAGAATCACAGCAGACTCTTATCCTTTTGACTTGCACCATAAAATATATTAGAAAATACATTCAAAGGTCCAGCCAGATAGCTCAGTAGACTGAAGTGCCTGCTTGGGCCAAGCGCCCCAGCTGGGGTTTAATGCCCGCATGCCGGTGCGGCCCCGACCCCCAGGGCATGCTGAGAAGGCGATTGAGACTGGGCATGGTGGCCCGTGCCTATAATCCCAGAGTTTGGGAGCCTAAAAACAGGAGAATCATTATGCATCCGGTCTACATAGTGAGACCCTGTAGGCCCTGTACTAAATTAATTAATTAATTAATTTATTTATTTATTTATTTATTTATTTATTTATTGTGGTTCTGGAGATTGAATTCAGAACCCTGTGCTTGCCAGGCAAGTGTTTATTCTACTGAGCTATCTCCCCCGGGCCCAACATTTAAAAGAGAGAAAATATATTCAAGAAGAAAGGCTGTTGTACTCACCTGTATTTTTTTGGTTATTGTTGGAGTGAGGAAAGACACAACTGTTTTAATTGCTCTTACACTCAGCTTACTTCTGGCCACCAAAATGCATGCAGAGTTCTCACCACCAGGCAATTCTCCAGGGCATGCCAGCTGAGTATCTTACAATTCAATTCAAGTCTGACACTGACTTGGACACGCTGTTGGCTCTTACGTGACAAAGCCTCAGATCACAAGACTTCCCGCCACCCACCACCCTGCCACTTCGGATGCCGATTCCAAGTCACAAAGTTGTTACCTATACTTCTGCCCAACTAGCTGTGTACTAGGAATTCCCTGACTCCCTTCTTGGATTACATTAATTTTGTAGAGTGGCTCACAGAATTCAGAAACTACTTTATTTACATTTACTGATCTGCTACAAAGGAGTATTTTAAAGGACACAGATTAACAGCCATATGAAGAAGTGCATAGGACAAATTTTAGGATAGTGTTGAGGACGGCAGTTTCTGTCCTTATAGAGTAGGGATACATCACCCTCCCAGAATACGGTTGAATTCTTATTAACCAAGACAGATATTCTCTGAGTCTGTCTTTTTGGAAGATTATGGAGCTTCCAATAAGTAGGCATGATTGATTACATCATTGATCATTGATATTCCACTCAGCCTTTAGCTGCACCCCATCCCACCCCAGCTGAGGGATGGGGATGAAAGTTCCAACCTTCTAAATATATGGTTGATTCCACTGGCAACCAGACTGCATCCCACAGTGGGTCTCTGAAAGTCAGCTCACTAACATAAGCTCAGACCTTAAGGGCGTCTCTTCTCAAAACACATATTGTTCTTCTTTATCATCTGTTTCAGGAACAGAAGACACAAAGGCCAAATATTTTAGCCAAAGATACTCCTATTGCTCCATTTACTCAGGAAATTACAAGGGTTTAAGAGCTGTGAGCAAGGAATGGTAGATGGCAGTAAAGTGTTTATAACCTAGACTCTCACAATATCATATTTGCTATATAAAATAGCAAGACAAAGATCCAAAGCATCTTCATTTCTCATTCCCTTTCAGTTTAGAGAAATTTAGACATGATTTTTAGGGCAGGAATGAGTGGCCAATTCTCCTTTTTTACCCAGGGGAACTTTTACTGGGCATAGGAGCCTGTATTTTCTCTTGGCCCCTAGCAAATGCATCCTTCTCTTCTAGTTCTAATGAAAACTATTCCTCTACGGGGTTTATTGTCTCCATTCTTTTTGTGATTTTTTTTATTTGTTTCTGTTTTTGTGCTTTTTATTAGCCCATGTGTGCAGTACATAACATTTATATTCCTTGTGTGGGCTTGGTACTTGTACATAACACATCTGAATTCTTTTTTTCATCTCTGTTCTCTCACCTTCCAGCACCCTCTGGATCTCCTTTTTTAAAAATGTATTCTATTTTCTTGTATCCCATAAGGTTTTGTTTTTGTATTTGGTTGCTACAGGGTCTCACTATGTGGCTTGGACTTGTACTGACCCTCCTGTTTTCAGCCTCCCCAGCCAGGGGATTATAGGCCTACTCCACTATACCCGGATTCTATAGGTAACTCAACCTTGCCCTAGGGATCGAACCAACCATAGCCTCTGTGCTTGCGGAAGCTTACCTGAGCAGGTAAGCTTTTTAGTCCGCTGAGCTATCTTGCCAGCCCAACCCTCTGCATCTCTTGATCCTCTTCCTCTTAGCAAAAGACCTCGCTCTCTATTTCCTATTGCTGTATCTCTTTTTCTTTCTTCTTTATTTGTACTGTGGGGTTGTCATGTAAGAGAAATCATGCACTTTTCTCAAGATATTCATTTTAATCTTTGCAAGTTTTATACAATCTATCTAGGTGCAAATGTCACCAGCTCCTTTGTCAGTGAATTTATATCTTTTGTTAAATTTGCCAAGTTTTTAGCCATTATTTCCTCAAGTATTTTTTCAGCCTGACCCTCTTTCTCATGGCCTTTTGGGGCTCTGATGACATGAATGTTAGATCGTTTATTCCAGTCTATAACAGAAGAAACATTATTCTGATTAAGTGCAGGGGTGGTGTTTACCATTTTACTTACATTCACAGCTAGGCACTGCCCTGAGAACATTTGCAGAAAAGCAATCCAACCCTGCTGCAATTTCCCTTCTCTCATACTGCAGTAACCTTTGACGAGAGCTCTGTATTCCCCCTTAGTGAAGGCAGGTTGGGACTTCACAGCATTTAAGGAGCTCTTTACCTCTTAAAGAAAATTTTACAAAAGAGCTATAGAAGCAGCAAAATGAAACTTGGAATAATGGAAATAATTTTTAGAGAAAAAGATCAAAGTGGTAAAAAGATGAAATATAATGCACTGTTAAAAGGTTGGTTATGAACATAATAGTCTGTTGAAGATGCCTGGAAAAAAAAATGAAAGAGTGCTCAAAATCCTAACTAAGCCTTCACAACCAAGTGATGCCTCTTGATTAGCAAGAAGTCCTGTTATACAAGCATTTTGAGTGAGGCTTCTTGAATGCAGATACTTGCAGTTTATGTTTATAAAGATGACCACAGCCATCACTTCCACAGGCTCTGGGGCCCATGTCTGTGGCTTTGTACCTTCACTGTCCAGACAAACTAAGTCCTCAATTGACAAGTGCAGGGTTTCTCCCATGGGTACTCGTGGAACATGCCTGGGAGTGCCCCCAGCTTCCCAAGGACCCCATCCCCCCCCAGCGCCTGAGCCTCCCCTGTGTTAACACCGCTCACACTTTTCTCTCCAATATCTCCCTTCCCGAATGAACTCTGTGCTCTATGAACTATGAAGTAGACCGCACCTTCTTCACTCAGTTCACTTAGAGGGTCTTCAATAACTGTCTGATGAAACAAGAGATACAGGTGCAGGAAAAGAACTTTTTATTCTGAACTCTATACATGTTTTCAGCCAAACATTTACTCCAAAAGGTTTTACTGAATCTCTGCTACGTGTCTAGTGAAGCACTATGTCCTAAAAGTGCAAAGTGGAGGATTTATTTTCCATCTAGGAGATGCCATTGAAATACAAAATCACACCCTTATTCCCACATGTTAGGGTGGGCTCCCATATGCGCCCCAAGATAAATCTGATTGGTGTGTGGGGATTAGACTAGTGAGGTGATGGTGAGAATAAGGCCCACATGGAAAGGTTTTTGGAATTATCCAAAAGAGAGACTGATCCTGGATCAGTGGGAGAGGAGAGGGAAGCGGTCAGATTCTATACCTGGGAGAGGTTATGAGAATTTTCTGATAGGTTGAATATAGGAAGAAGATTTAAGAATGACTTCAAGGTTTTTATCTCCCATACATAAAAGGAAACTGTGGCCGTTGATGAAGATAAGAAAGGCTGAATAGAACCAGGTTTTGGAGTAACATCAAGAACTGACTGTAATTTGTAGTTAGGTATGCCTTATTCTTCCCATGGATTTCTTCCCCTCCCTTATAGAATCTCCATTCTAAAACTAGACCTCTGTGTTTCAGATTCTAGATCTATTCCAGTCCTTTTCCTTCATCAACCCCACCCAGAGATGGAAATGGAGCCTGTTGCTTTCAAATATGGGCTCAGGAGACAGCACTCCTGTATTCAGATCCAAACCTGTCCCTGGGAACATTATTTAACTTCTCTAAACTTCAGTAGCCCCACGTGTATAATGGGAAAAAAAAGTGCGTTCACCTCTTGGATGTTATGAGGATTAAATGGAACAATATGTCTGAGATGCTGAATGCACAGGAAGCCTTAGTTACCTGGCTCTATCCTGTGTTTCTCTTTCCAGACTCCTCCCAGTTACCAGGATAGAGCCCAAGGATAAGTTTCACATGGCAGGGACACAATGTCACAATTTAGGGCGAGAAAGGTACAAGATCAGGATCTGGTCTGAGGTTCTCTGCCCCAGAGTGGGCTGGGGGATGGGAATGCAGGGTGGGCTGGCAGAGAGGCGGCCAAGGGAGCTCCTTCTCATTTCTTGAAAATAAACCATGATGCTTCCTAGTAGTGAGAGGACAGTGGGGGAGAGCTGCTGAGCACACAATCCCTGGTCCTAGGACAAACCAAGATGCACTAAGGCCTAGAAAGGCCTACTGGGAGCTTTCTAGAAGAAATGATGAGATCCTGCAGAGGTTGAAGCACAGTGATGGAAACCGAGCGTCCTCTGCAAGTCCTTCTACAGCTGGGGCTCTGGGGAGGACCTCAGGTCCTGGGTGGGGACAGATGAGAATAACAGTCTCCTCTCCCCAAGGTCTTCTTCCCCAGTTGCTATGGTCAAATTCCCTGCCCTGTGCAGGCCCGTGTTCTAAGCCCCTCCTCCTCAGTAGCTGCCTTTATTTTTGCCTCTGAAGCCTCAGCAGGAATTTCTTCCACTGTCCAGACTCTTTGTCAAGGAGGTCTACTCAGCTCATCCTTTGGCAAGTGCTCCAGCCCCCAGCTCTGGAATCAACTGGGCCTGGCTTCCAACACCCGTCACTGCCCTGCTATATAACTGAGCACTTCCAAGCCTCAATTTTCTGCTCTGTGAAATGAACACATCAATGGCACCTCCCTCTGGATGCTGCACATGTGTTTTTGATGGGCCCTACTAAGCACTGAACCAGTCGCAGGGCAGGTGACCTTGGAATGGCAGCTGTGATTGTTGTTATGTAGGTGACTTGCCCAACCAGCCTACTTGTCTCTGCTTGATTAAACAGGTGAGTCATTCTCTCTTATTAGAAGGAAAAAGGTAAAATAAGCCAGTATTTCATTTCATAGCTTTAAAAGCTGGCTAAGAACACAATTCTTTAGCAATGGTTTCATGTTTTGGGCAATTACCTATGCAGTTTCTATGGAAAAACTTTAAAAGACAGCCCTTGTTTTCAGGAAGAATTCTAGGGTGTTTGTTAAAAAGCAGTCTCTGGTTTTGTAGTCATACTCAGATATATGAGATGTGAAATGGAGAAGGAAGAGAAGGCCTCTCTTATCATTATGAGGGTTCACATAACCAGAACAAACATTTTGCTTCAAGGATCTAATCAGGGTAGCACTGGTATAAATTTTTCCCATATGTGCAACCCACGTGACGACCATGCTGAATACCAGAGATTTTTCAGGACTTGCAGCATCGGGGGCTGTCTGGCTTCCACGCCAAAGACAAGTCATGCACCATCTTCAGGATGTCCTTCCCAAGCCACACTCTCGATCTCAAAATCAGCAGGAGTTTTGCAAATTAGTATGATATTAATGGAGCAAAAATTACAAAGAGGTCAAAAACTCTAGTCCTGTGAATTTACACTGAAGAAACAAATGATGACAATGAACTTTGATATTGTTCTTTATACAAGAAGGTGCTGGGCTGGGGAGATAGCTGGGTGGTCTAAATGCCTGCCTAGCGAGTACAAGGACCAGGGTTTGATCCCCGGTGCCATGTGCCAGGCTGCCTTGCCAGCCACTAAAATGGCATGGTGGCGCATGCCTGTAATCCCAGTGCAGGGGAGACTGGGACAGGAGGATCACTATGAATCCAAGCTGTGTGAAAGACCTTATGCCTAATTAATTAATTAATTAATTAATTTTAAAAATAAGGTGTTTCCAGTAAGATGACCTAAAAATACAGTAACTAGATGAGAAGTGACAACATTGCACAATAATGTGAGTCAGTTTTGTAAAGGTATGGAATATTGTGCAAAGATGCTGAACATTTTAGAGAGAAAGCTTTTACAAACAAAATATTTCTAATTCTTTTTTAAATTAATCACATTGATTAGCACATTTTAGACATATGCAATGATCACATTCATCACAGGGAATTTATATCTGTACATAACACAGTGTGATTCTTTTTTCTTTCCCATTCGCAACTGGAAAGCAGACTGAGCCTCGGGTCTGCTTTATGTAATGCTCCATGCCGTGCCTTGGTTGCCCAGAATTGCTTTTGCTGTCATAGGTCTCTCCTGGTTCCAGACTAATTTCAGGAGCATTTTCTGTACTTCAATGAGGTCTGCTATTAGTGTTTTATTTTTTTTGATTTTCAGAGAAATATTTCTGAAATGAATACATCGCATGAGATTAATAATACATAGCACATTGTAAATAAATTATTTACAAACTTAAATGAATATAACAATAAAAATTGTCCAAAATGAAAATGAAGAATTTACAGATCAGTCATATAATAGTTCACTCTGTATCAAAATAAAAAAACTTACATTCATATAATTAGAATTCTCAAAGTAGAAAGAGGTAGGCAATAAATATTTAAAGATTTAAAATTTCTGAAATTAGTTGAACTTATAACACCACGTTTCCAAAAAAAATGAACCTTTTGCACAAGAAATTTGAATAAAATCATACCCAGATACACAAACATGAAATTGTCCAAAACTTATAGAGAAAAAAATCATTTCATTGGGACTGTATTAAATCCTGGGAGTATGGCTATTTCCACTACTGTTCTTTATACCATCAGCAAGGGATATCTTTCCATTTTCTGATATCCTCTTCAGATATTTCTTTTTTCAGAGTACTTTAATAAAATCTTTTATTACCTTTGATAGATTGATTCCTAAGTCTTTTGTTTTTTTATTTTCTTTTTTATTGAAGGACAAATAGCAATGAGACAGCTTCAAATAAACTTAGTAGGACAGATGCAATAATAATACATTGTGTACTGTTTTCATAGTGGTTTTTTGCTATATAAGGTGCATACATGATATTCTATTTACAAACACTATTAGAACAGATACTTCTAATCAATGAATTAAGAGAATGCAGCTATATACTTATCTTCTTTTTTAAAAGCTGAATTATAGTACAGTTTATTTTATTTTATTTTATTGAAGTACAAATAGCAAGGAGACAGTTTCAATACACATTAATAGGACAGATTTGATAAATTAATACATTGAAAACTGTTTTATAATGTTTTAGAATCCTACAAGGTGCATACATGATATTATACTTACAGACATTATTATAGCAGATGTCTCTTATCAGTAAATTAAGAGAGTGTAGCTGTTTACCTATCTTATTTTTTTATATCTGAATTATATCACAGCTTAAATAATTAATACTTTCTACCTTGTTATTTTCCTAGTGGTTGGTTGTCCATAGTACTAGAACCCAACATAATATCTTGCCCAACCACTATTAGTGTAAATCTTGCTTCTCATCAAATTATGCAGAAGCACGGCATATTTATCCTAACTGTACTGCTTATACACACACATCATGAATCTTCCTTTCTATACCCCTTTTTTCTCTAGACCTGTCACAGATGGACACTTCATTGTCATTAAACCAATTTAGGTGCCCGAACTCGGCGACACAATACAACACAGTCCAGCATTCCACAACAATAGTGAGTTATCTGAAGAAGTTGTTAACTGTAGCCATTTACAGCTCAACTTATTACTATGGGCCCACATTATATACCTCATTTTTATACTTTTCTGCTCAAAGGTTAAGACCGAGATAGAGCAAGACCGATATACCAAAACATGTAGTTTTTGTTTCTGATGAGGTCAGTGAAGTCCCCTCAGGGTTTATCTTGTAATCCTGTATCTTATTCTGTAGATCCTTTGTCTGTGTTGTCCATGTGGATGAGTCACGGCCAATGATTGACCAGTTTGCTCTCTGTGAGAGCTTGAGAGAAAGTCTTCTCTCCATGTGGCTCTCCCAGGTATACTATAGATCATTGATTTCCATGCTCTGTGGCTCCATAATCTCCTTGTTCAGAAAATTTGGGGCACAACTGAGTTTCATGTTGCAGTACAGGTTCACCTATGTCCTGAATCTTCGCTGACCTTGAAAGGCTAGGGCCAAAATGTTGGCTGGCCTTGCAGCTCTAGTATTTCTCGAATTTTGCTTTTTTTTTTTTTTCAGAACCAGGGATTGAACTCAGGCCCTTGTGCTTGCCAGGGAAGCACTTATTCCACCGAGCCATCTTCCCCAGCCCCTATTTCTCGAATTTTAATCTGTGAACTTAGGTTGTTAACCAACCAGAAGAAAAGATGACTAGTACCCTGCAGCATAGGTCGTTCACTTTGCCCTATCTGACTCAATTGTTTTTAGTTGTTGTACATTTCTATTTGCATTTCTTCTTTTGACTTCTTATACTAGAGAGACTATATGATATTTGCACATGTGTGTCTGGTTTATTTCACTTATGAGTATATGTTCAAGAGGCATCCACTTCAGTATAAATGCTTCAAACTTATCATTCTTAACAGCTGACTAATACTCCATTATATAGAAATACCACAGCTTTTTCAACCATTCCTCATGTGATGGACATCTTGGTTGTTTCCAAGATATGGCTATCACAAATTGTGCTGCAATAAACATAGGTACACATATATAACTATGATATAATGTTTTCATTTCCTCTGGGAAAATTCCCAGTAGGGGGATAGCCAACTTGAATGGGATTTCCAGGCCTGCTCTTTTGAGGAGTCTCCACACTGACCTCCACAATGGTTGTAGCAGTCTACATTCCCACCAGCAGTAGAGAAGTGTTCCCTTTTCCCCACAACCTCTGCAACATTTGTTGTTGATTGATTTCCTTATGATAGCCATTCTTTCTGGAGTGAGATGGTATCTCAGTGTTGTTTTTATTTGCATTGCATGAATGGCTAGCGATGAGGGGCATTTTTTCATGTATTTATTCGCTTCTTTAATTTCGTTCTCTAAGAAGTGTGTATTCATCTCAGATGCCCATTTCTGAATTGGGTCTTTAAATTTGAGAGCACTATTATATCTCAGTTCTTTATGCATTCTAGACAGCAGACCTTTGTCTGATCGCTTATTAGTTAGGATTTTTTCAAAATCTGTGGGTTGTTTTTTCACTCTATTGACAATTTCTTTTGATGTGCAAAAACTTCTAAAGAAGAGTTGATCTTAGTTGGTGATTCTTTCAAGTGTTTCCTGTGCAAATATATGTTTGTTCATGAGCTCTTTACCAACCCCTATGTCTTCAAGAGTTCCTTTCTTTTCCAGGAGATTGAGTGTTTCCCTTTTAATGTTTAGATGTTTAATCCATTTTGACTTTAGCTTAGGGCATGGTGATAGAGCTGGGTCAAGTTTTACTTTTTGGCACGTAGAGAGCCAGTTGTTCCAGCACCATTTGTTAAAGAGGCTATCTTTCTTCCAGTGAGTATGTTTGTTCCCTTTGTCAAAGATCAGATGGCTGAGTGTGTTCGTAGATGCTTCTGCATCTTCTAATATATTCCATAGATCCTCAGGTCTATTTTGTTGCCAGTACCATGTTGATTTTATCACAGTGCCTTTGTAGTATAATTTCAAGTCAGGAATTGTGATGCCTCCTGCCTTGTCTTATTGGCCAAGATTGACTTTGCTATTCTAGTTCATTTGTGGTTCCAAATAAGTTTTAGGAATGGTTTCTCTAGCTCTGGGAGATATGTTGGTGGCAATTTGATAGGGCATTAAATCTGTACAGCAATTTTGGGAGTATGGTCATCTTCATGATGTTGGATCTTCCTATCCAGGAGCACGGAATAGCTTTCCATTTTCTGAAATCCTCTATAATCTTTTTTCTTAGGCTGCTGTAATTTTCTGTGAAAAGATCTTTGACTTCCTTGGTTAAGTGAACTCCAAGGTATTGCATTTTCCGCAGTGCTATTGTAAAAGGTATTGTTTCTATTGTTTCCCTTTCAGTGTACTTGTAGAGGAATGCTATTGACTTTTGAGTACTGACTTTGTATCCTGCTATGCTACTGAATTTCCATATCAATTCTAGTAGTTTCTTGGTAGAATTTTTGAGGTCCTCCAAGTAAAGCATTATGTCATCTGCAAATAGTGATAATTTAACTTCTTTACCTATTCTTATTCCTTTTATTTCTCCCTCTTTTCTAATGGCTATTGCTAATGATTTCAAAACTATATTGAATAGGAGAGGTGATAGAGGACATCCTTGTCTTGTATCTGATTTAAGAATAAAAGATTTCAGTTTTTCCCCACTTAGGATTATATGAGCTTTTGGGTTGTCATAGATGGCTTTTATCAAGTTAAGATAGAGTCCATCTATTCCAATTTTCTGTAGGACTTTGAATGTGAATGAATGTTGGACTTTGTCAAAAGCTTTCTCTGCATCAATCGAGATGATCATGTGGTTTTCAGATTTCAGTATATTAATATAGTGTATTACACTTATAGATTTTCAAATAATGAACCATCCTTGCATCCCTGGGATGAATCCTACCTGGTCATGGTGTATGATCTTCTTGATAATTTGCTGTATTCTATTTGCTAGGATTTTATTGAGTATTTTTGCATCTATGTCCATGAGGGAGATTGGCCTGTAGTTCTCCTTTTTGGTTGTGTCTTTCCCTGGTTTTGGAGTCAGTGTAATACTTGCCTCCAGAAATGATTTTGGGAGAACTGCTTCCTTTTGAATTTCATTGAAGAGTTTGAGGAGTGTAGGGATTATATCTTCTATAAATTTCTTGTAGAATTCAGCTGTGAATCCATCAGGACCTGGACTTTTCTTTGTCTTTGTCGGTAGGCTTTTTATTACGTTTCATATTTCATTGGCTGTTATTGGCTTATTGAGAGTTGTTATATCTTCTTGGTTCAGTTTTGGTAATTTGTACCTTTCAAGGAATCTGTCCATTTCTTCTGTGTCTTCTATCCTGTGAACTAATTTGTTCCCTTTCTGTTTTTCTAATGTGTGAGTTCATAGCTATGATTTTCCCTCTGAGAAGTGCTTTCATCACATCCCATATATTCCAGTAAGTTGTGCTTGAATTTTCATTTTATTGTGGATATTGTTGAATTTCTTCTGTGACCCATTGATTGCTGAGTAGGGTGTATTTAGCTTCCATGAATTTAGTGGATTTTTCTGGTTTCTTTTATTTATTTCCAGCGTCATTGCACTGTGGTCAGATAATACACATGGGATAATTTCTATTTTCTTGCATATACTCACGCATGACCTCTGGACTGTTATGTGGTCTGTTTTGGAAAAAGACCCGTGTGCAGCTGAAAAAAATGTGTATTCAGCTGTGGTTGGGTGGAACAATATGTATATGTCCACCAGGTCCATTTGTTCCAAGCTCTGGTTCAGTTCTGCTACTTCCTTGCTAATTTTTTGTCTGGTTGATCTATCTTTTTGAGATAAGGGGGTGTTAAGGTCTCCTGCTAAGATTGTGGTGTTAGATATTAGGTTTTTCATGTCCTTTAAGATTTGCCTTACATACTTGGGTGCTCTGTGGTTGGTGCATAGATATTTATGAGTGTCACCTCTTGCTCTTGAATTTTTTCCCTGACCCATATATAGTGGCCTTCTTTGTGTTATTTGATCCTTCTTGCTTTGAAGTTGAGTCTGCCTTAGGACAGAATTGCTACTCCTGCTTTTTTATGAGGTACTGGGGCATGTAGTATTGTTTTCCATCCCTTGACTTTGAGCCTATGAATGTCCTTTTGAGTTAAGTGTGTTTCTTGTATACAGCATATTGTTGGATTTTGTTTCCTAATCCACTGTGCCAGTCTATTTCTCTTAATTCGTGAATTGAGTCCATTCACATTGATGTTTATAATTGAAATATGGTGACTTATGTTTGTCATGATATTTACCTGCTGTTGTTTACTCCTTTGTATCCTGTGTTTAATTGTCTGTCCTGTTTAGTGGGTTCCTTCCATTCTCATTCATGGAGTTCTGATCATTGTACTCTCTCTCTAGAGCATCTTTCAGCAGCCTGTGGAGGGATGGCTTTGTCATCCTGAAATTCTTTAGTTGTTCTTTGTCATGGAAGTATTTCACTTCTCCATCAAACTTGAAAGAGAGTTTTGCAGGGTATAGTAGTCTGGGCTGGAATTTGTTTTCGTGTAGGATTTGAAGAACTCTGCTCCATGCTCTCCTTGCCTTCATGGTTTGTGTAGAGAAGTCGGATGTAATTCTGATGGGTTTTCCTTTGAATGTGATCTGCTTCTTCTCTCTAGAAGCTTTCAGTATATTATTTTTGTGTTGGATTTCTGAGATCTTAACTATTATATGTTTCGGTGTGTTTCTACTTGGGTTGAAGTTATTTGGTGTTCTGTATGCTTCGGTTACCTGAATGGTGGACTGTTTCCTCATATTTGGGAAATTTTCTGTGATTACTTCTCCCAAAATTCTTTTTATGTCATTTGTATTGATTCCTTCATTCTCATTGTTACCAATTAACTTCACGTTGTTCATCCTGGAATCATCTTGCAGGTGATGGATTATTTTTTCCTGCATTCTCATTATTTTTAAGAGATCCTTTCTCACCTTTTCACTAGCTGCACCAGTGTCTTCAAAATCTGAAACTCTGTCTTCACTTTCAGTCGAATGGTTTTGTAGACTTGTGATTAATATTTTTAGTTCTTCTATATCTCTTTGACTCTGTTTCATGTGTTCTATTTCTTTTCTGTATTGCTCATTCAAGGAATCTGTCATATTTCTAATATCTATTTTTTTTATCCATGTCTTCTTTAGAGGTAGTTTTCATTCCTTTTCTTCAGAGTTTCTTCCATGTTGGGTTTCCTCTGTATATTTCCGGACTTGTTTCTGTATTTCAAGTGCTATGATTTCAAAGAATTCTTTTTTTTCAAAGAATTCTTTTTTGATTTCACAAATTATTTCTGCTTTGAGTTCCTCATGACATTTTTGCTGTTGTTTCTTTGGTTCAGACGCTGTTGATTCATACATTTCAGCTTGAATAGTGCTCTCTGCACTTGTTCTGGGTGAGCATTGGTTTTCCCCCTGATGTTTCTGGATTTGATTCTTTATTTCAGATGCTATGTATTCAGATATTTATTTTTTTTATTTCAGGAATTCATTCTCATCTGAGTTCCTCTATACCTTTCTGCTGTTGTTCCTTTGCTTCCTTATGTATTAATTCATTCATTTCAGCTCTGCACTGACTGGTGGACTTGAGGCCTGAGATTGCATTTTTCTCCTTGTCTTTGTCATTTTGTATAGCACTGACCTTTGTCCTTTGGTATAGAGCTTTGGTGCAGCTATAACCTTAGCATGTAATGAAATTCAGGTGCCAGTCTATTAAGTTTGAGATTATCCAGTTATGCCGGGCCTGGATCTAGTATAGTGGATGTACTTATTCACTGGGTAGGCTTTGCTGGGTCAGCCAAGCTGTGCTGTGTCCAGGGCCATGGGGTAGGACCTGGGACCACTGGGAACTGTCTCTCTGGCATGGCGGGCCTGGAGCCCTTACTCACAGGCTGAGCTGCGCTGGGTCTGGGGCTGCAGGGTTTCCTTATCTTTTTTTCTCAGAAATTCCTTTACTCTTTCAGGTCAATGCTGGTTCCAAATAAAATTTAGGATCATTTTCTCTAATTATGTGAGCTATTTTACTGGAATTTTGCTTAGGATTGCATTATATCTATAGAACAATTTTGGCATTATGTCCATTGTCACTATATTCAAAGAATCCAAGAACAAGGAATATCTGTCCATTTTCTCATATTTTGTTCAATATCTTTTTTCAGAGTACCATAGTTTTATTTCTTTCATTAGATTGATTCCTAGAGATTTTATCTTTTTGGATACAATTGTTAAATGTATTGTTTCCCTAATTGGTCTCTCAGTAATTAAGTTATTCATGTACAGGAAGGGTATTGGTTTCTGAATGCTGATTTGTATCTAGTTAAGCTACTGAATTTTGTTATTGAATCTAGAATTCTTTTGGTGAAGATTTGAGGTCTTCTATATAGAATATCATGTCATTTATACATAATGATAATTTAGCTTCTTCCTTTCCTATCCTTATTTATTTCTTTTGAAATTTCTGTGAGTAATGTTTCCAGATCTATATTGAATAACAGTAGATACAATGGATGTCTTTGCCTTGTTTCTTATTTTACAGTAAAAGCTTTCAGTTTTTGTCTATTTAGGATAATTTTGGCTGTTGCTTTGTCATAGATAGCTTTTATCAGATTGAGATAAAGACTATTCCAATTCTCTACAGAGTTTTTAACATAAAGTCATGTTGGACTTTATCAAATGTTTTTCTAAATCTATTGAGATGATCATATTGTTTGTGTCCTTGAGTTTGTTAGTATGGTGTATTAAAATTATTTATTTGCATATGTTAAACATTCTTGCATCCTGGAATGAATCCCACTTAGTCATGGTATATAATCTTCTTGATGACTTGTTGCATTCTGTGTGCCAACATCTTATTAAAGATTTTTCCATCTATGTTCATTAGGGGACTTGACCTGTAATTGTCTTTCTTGAAGGGGTCCAACTCTGGTTTTGGTATCAGGGTAATGATTGCTTCCAGAAGTGAATTTGGCAGCGTTGCTTCCATTTTAATTTCATTAAAGAGTTTGAGACATAGTAGTATTAGATCTTCTCTAAATTTTTTATAGAGTTCAGCAGCAAATCCATCAGAGCCTGTGCTTTTTGTTGGTAGATTTTTAGTTGCATCTTTAGTGTCATTGACTCATTTTAGTTTATTTAGAATTCTTATATCTTCTTGATTCAACTTTGATAATTCATATGTGTCTAGGAATCTGTCCATTTCCTCCGCATTTTCCATCTTATAAGAATACAAGTTCTTGAAGTAGGTATAAATTATCTGGATGTTTGCAGGATCCATTGTGGTTTCAGTTTTAACTCCTAATTATATTAATTTGTATAATTTCCTTTTTTTAAGAAAGATGACTAAGGGTTCCTTGATTTTATTTAATATTTGAACAAACTAACTCTTTGATACATTGATTCTGTCTATTGTTTTCTTAGTCTCCATTGCATTGATTTCTGCTCTGATCTTAGTAATTTCCTCTGTTACAAGCTTTGGGCTTGACTTACTCTTCTTTTTCTAGAAGCTTGAAGTTTAAAAATTAAATTTTTTATTTGAGAATATCTGTTTCCCTGATATGGATACCCACTGCTATAAATTTCCCCTGTTAAGTTGCTTGTCACTGCATCTGATAAGTTCCAGTATGTTGTACTGACACTATTGTTTAATTGAAGGAACTAATTTCTTTCTTTTTTTTAAAGAGGAAAGAAATAAAAAAATAAAACAAGAACAAAGTAAAAAACAAAGCAATGTAAGACAATAAAAGTGGCACAGAGTTTCAAAACAAGAACAGAAAATTAATAATGAATGTTATGTTGCATGTTGTTATCATCAAATTTGTTGCTCAGACTATCAGACATGTAAGGTTGATCAAATCATTAAAACATTCTTCCTTTCTATAAACTTTGGAATTTTTCCCTTATCCATTTTATGTTTTAAAATTTATTTTAAAGAGAATTCACAAATGGATAAAAAAATACGTAGTATTTAATACAGTGGAGTATTACCCAGCTGTGAAGAAAGATAAACTTGAGGCTTTTATAGGTAAATCAATGCAATTGGAAGAAGGGTTCCCCCCACAGTCTCCCCAGCACTTGTTATTGGTTGACTCCTTGGAGATAGCCATTCTTTCTGGAGTGAGATAGAATCTTAATGTTGTTTTAATTTGCATTTGTCAAATGAGCATTGCTGCTGGATATTTTTTCATGTGTCTATGTGCCTTTTAGAAACTAATTTCTTCTTTAATTTCAAATATGACCCATTTGTGGTTGAGAATGGTGTTATTTAATTTCCATATGTTTATGGAAATTGCAGGTTCTTTCCCCATGGGTTTCTGATTTCGCTGCACTATGGTCTCATAATATACATGGGATAATTTTGATTTTTTCACTTTTACTTAACTATGTTCTATATTAGACAATGTCCCATGTGCTATTCAGAAGAATGTATATTCTGATGTGGGATCGAGCACTGTGTAGACATCTAAATCAAATTGTTAAAAAATCTTGGTTCAGTTCTAATATTTCATTGTTGATTTCCTGTCGGGTTGATCTATCTATTTGTGAGAGTGTAGTACTGAGGACCCCCAGTGCAATTGTATAAGTGTTTATCTGACTGTTCATGCGTGATAATATTTGTTTTATTAAATTGGGTGCACAGATATTTTGCATATATATTTATGATTTTTATCTCTTCCAGTTGGATTACTCCCTTCACAAGGATGTAGTGACCTTTGTCTCACCTAATCAATTTCAGCTTAAAATCCACTTTGTCTGCAAATAAAATAGCTACAGCTGCTTTTTCCAGGTTCTAATAACTTTTAAACCAATTTTGTGTGTCTATATCTGGTAATCTAAAAAACTAATTTGAAGCAACATTATGTAATACAGCAATCATTGTTGAATTACAATTATTTTGTTTAGTGAAACTGTGTATTATTTCTAACGTTTTATTGTTACTATTTTTTATTTTCTTTAAAAAAAATCTTACCTCTTAAGTGTATTGGGAATGAGAAGTTGCTACCTCCTTGTCCTGTCTCCTGGTTCTTTAGCACTGGCCTGTATTATTCTTTTTTTTTAATGTATGTTATTTAATAGGTTCTTAGTAAGAAATTTAGAACACTAATTTATGAGGATAAGTTTAATTTATCAGAGCAAAAACAGATCACAGGTAGCCCCGGAGCTGAGGAACAGCTTTGATCATTGCTAAAATCTGTGAGTCCACCACTTTCTGATCCACCTTGGGCTGCTCTGAAATCTGATGTCTCTCTTTCTCAGTGTCAAAGATCTCGCCCTCCTGGTGTCTGGAACTTCTTCTTGAGGTAAGCATCAATGAGGTGTTTGGAGATTTTCACTTTGCTGATGTCAATTTCTGTAGAGGTAGAATGACAAATTCTGGTGTGTTCTTCATAGAGGAACATGATTAAGACTAAGAGGCCCAGTCACAAGTAGCAAGCCACTGGCCAACTGCTTCAGGAAGACCACTCTCTTGCCTCAATGACACCTGGTGAGGACAATCAAGATGGTGCTGGGAGTGGTGTTAACTTGAAGTTTCCTCACTTGCTGACTAAAGGGTTTCTTGCTGTGACTCAAGCGCTTTGGGGGCACATCTTCAGTAAGGTAGTATCTAGGCATGTTTTGAAGCTTAACCACTTGGCTACCTCCATTCTTGTCCCCACCTACTGGTTTTGTGATTGTAGCAAGAACTTTCTCCTTTTTCTTCTCAACCTTTGATTTAGCAGCTGTGTACTTTCTCTTGTAAAAAGCCTTTCTGGAATACATAGCGGATTGGGAGTATCTACCAATTCCTCTAACCAGGACAGGATTTCGGCTGCAGTGGGGCTGCCCTTTCTTAGACTTTTGTCTTCACCTGACGCTTTGGTTAAAAATGATACAATCCACCATAACAATAGCACCAAATGCAGCCTGGAAAATGACAAATGGGGTAGCTATTAATTTGCTACCTTTGACTGTACAAACTACAT
Organism: Ctenomys sociabilis; assembly: GCA_004027165.1. Lineage (NCBI taxonomy): Eukaryota > Metazoa > Chordata > Mammalia > Rodentia > Ctenomyidae > Ctenomys > Ctenomys sociabilis. Next base: position 99,979 of record PVKA01003853.1, read on the forward strand.
TTGCTACATAACAAAAATTTAAATTAACCAAAAATTTTAGGCAGTAAACAAGCCCTCAATCTGGCAATTTTACACTCAAGGGAGAAATTTTAGAAGAAGTTAAGGGAGAAGCATAAAGAAATAGAAGAAAGAGATTAGAAACCTGGTTGAGCGGCCGGGGAGATGGCTCAGTGGAATAAGCGCTTCCCTGGCAAGCGCAAGGGCCTGAGTTCAATCCCTGGTTCCGCAAAACAAAAAAAAAAAAGAAACCTGCTTGAAGGATGAAGGAGGATTACGAGAACTTGGGAAAATGCATAAAGAATATGGGAGTAAAGAGAGAAGGACGAAATAAAAATTAAAACAAAACAATAATAAAAAACTGGAAACATTCATATTCATATGAAAATAAGAACAAACAATGAAGAAAAAACAAACAATAAAACAGGAGAGAAAGAAAATAAAAGAAACAATGTCCATTTCAAGTTGTGTCTCTTCTGCCACTGATAGACAATGTGGGCAGAGTGTTCAGATTTACATTTATCAATCTAAGCAAGTCAGCAGCAGCTCCATGGTAGGTAGAGGATGACCCAAGAAAACTTGCTGCTCACGTGTACACGGGAGTTCAGGCTGGCCTCAGGCTAGGAGCCTGGAACAAGGCTCACCCAGCCCACTGCAATCTCTGTGCCTGCTGTGGGTTTGAACTCAGCTGGGAGCCTCCAGATAGATCTAGGAGCCACTCCAAGTCCTAAGCTCAGCTGGCCTCTCTCCAAGATGGCCCTCTCCTATGAGAGGTCCAAAGGGACAATTCACCAGCCCCTGTAGTCCACTGCATTCACTGCAGTCTGCTGCACCCACTGGTTTGTTTCTCTGGCTGTGCCTCTCTGGAGGCCTCTGGGTCACCAGCAATCACTGCACATCTGCACTTTCGAGATGTATACCCACACAGTGAGTGCAGGCTCAGGCAGAAAATGCTGACTGCCTCCTCCTTCACCCAAGTTTCTCTCTTCACTTTCCCTATGGGCTCCAATTCTTACCTCAAATCATTCATGGGTCTTGGGGACCCACTTCCCTCCTTCTGTTCCTCGCATTGCTATATTCCAGTGTTTAGACATGAGATCTTGGAAAGGCTCTTTCTCTGCTCCTTATCACTCTGCCATCTTTCTGGAAGTGCTCAGGGCTGGCTTGATATATAGGGCAGGCTGGCAATATTTTTTGTGTAGTGTTAAGTGAAAAAGCAAAATACAAAATAGGTTCTGTTTTGTGGTTCTAAGTGCCTAAAATGCTAATCTATGAACAAGTATGAACAGGTAGTGGGAAACAGTGAAAATTATCACTGGAAATAGAATTTTCCTCTTCAAAATACCTAGTGATGCTATTTCTATGATAACTGCTCAATAAAAAATGTTTAAAATAATGAAATAAATTGAAAGCACCAAGCCGCTGACTCTCAGGCTAAGTGAAATGCATATACACCACCTAGATGTTTTCTTCTTCTGTTGCTTAGGTATGAATTATAGATTATCTTCTGGTATTTGTCTTCTTGCTGTGTCATGAAGCTGCTGCTGTGTTGTAGAAAAGCTTCAATACGTTACTCACACATACCAAAGCCTCCATATGTACATAACTAGGAATACTCAGAACCTCCACTCAGAATTTTACAATTTTATTTCTGGTCCAGAGAAGTAGGGTTTGGATGCGGGGGGGAACAGCTTGGTTTGTGTCTTTCTACTTACGGAAATTATCTCATCTGTGCTTTTAAATAATTTCTTTCTCTGGCTTATATTAATCCATTCATTCATTTACCAACCTCTTTCATGTATCCAGCAATTTCTCTGAATAAAGGAATTAAAATAACCTTATTATGGAGCTCAAAATTTAACAGATAGACACATCACCAATTTTATATGAATTAAGGTCTTGATTTCATCATTTGCAAGGTAAAAGGAGGAATTCTTTTCACCTGGAAAGGTTAAAGGAAGATTTAATGAGATGACAGGTAGGAAGTCCCCAGGAAATAGAAAATGTACTGCAGATATTCATTTATTTCCTATTGACATGGCACACTGGGCTGTTGTGGTTATTCTACCATGGAAGAAGAATGGACTTGGGGTTTTGTTGATGATGGACAAAAAAGCACGAGAAATGCTCATATTGGCTCAGGGAGGTTGGGTGGGATTTCTCCAAGGAGAAGGAGAGAGTACACTCCAGGCAGAGGGAACTGGATCCACAGACATGAACGAGGGTCTGAAGGCATGGAGGCTCACACTCAGTTCATTCCAGAAGCACTCTAATACACTTCTCTAGTTTGGAGTTCAAGATCTAGCTATATCATTTTAAACATTTTTTTGTGGAACTAAATGATCACTAATCAAGTGAAAACAAGCAAATTCTACTTATTCAGAATTTGCTGTAGTAGAGCTGGTGAGATAGCTCAGTGGACTAAAGTGCCTGCTTAGGCAAGCTTAGGCAAGCGCAGGGACTGCAGTTCCATCCCCAGCAACATATGCTGCACCAGCCCAGCCCTCAGGGCAGGCTGAGCCAGCCAGAGTCTGGGGCCAGTGGCACCTATCACCTGCCTCTGATTCTCTGCCACCATCATTTGTGTTTGGCAGACAATCAGAGGAAGGTGATAGGTGGGAGAACTTCATAGTGGAAACAGGAAGAGGCTTCAGATGTGACCCAATTGGCTAACATGAGGGAAGCTCTATGTGAGCAGCTAGAAGTGAAACGTCCTTTGCCAATGGCCGGAGATGTCCATTTAGCTTTTGCTGGTTGCTCTATGTTGGAATCAGATACAAAAAGTAGAAAAGCTTACGAATCAAATATGAGTCATTTGGAACAAATGGCAAATATGAAAGGAGTTGTTTGGCTTCCTGCATTATTTCTAGAGCTAACAAATTGACTTCCTAGAGGTTTAACATGGAAGGTTGGCTTCCTGGGCTGATTACTGTAGATAAAGTGTTCATTCTCAGAGGCTGGTTGGTGAAGATTAAATCAGACTTCTAGTATTTTACATAGTCCATGTGTATTCAGTCTCAATTCAAACTGAATGTCCTTGATCCCCAATGACCACCCCTGGTTTGTCTTGCACCCAAAAGAGTAATTTTGAGGATATCAAGAGATCTAAGACACAAACACTTCCTCCTGAATATAGAAGGTGCACCCACCCTAAGTACACTCTTTCACCCTAGAACATGCCTCACTTCTTGGCATCCAGTCCTTACCAACATCCTGGCAGTCTGGCCAGATGAGATCCTTTCCCCCTAGCATGTCCAGTAATTGGTGTGGACTGGTCCATGCCCCAAATGGACAGCAGGCACATTCTATCTTCTGACTTGCTGCCAAAAGCAGCAAAATCCAGTTCACTCTTAGGAATGGACATTAGATTATAATTAGCTACTTTGACTATAATTTCATGAAAGACATTTTCCCCATAGATGAGTGTTTTTCTATTTCCTTCTACAGAAAAAGAGCTAAATCACAACTTTTTTCCCTTCTAAAAGCATTTCTGTGAAAACTTTGAATAATAGTGGATCTCAGACCTGCTATTTTCTGATGAGCTGGCTTTATACAGTGATAGAAGAGACCGAACTGAGTGGGAGGGGGGATGATATGCTATTTAAATGGCGCCTCTGAAAATCAAATGTCTCAATCACACTTTGGCATACGCTGGACTCCAATCAGTTCTTGGATGAATCTTCCAACAGGTGCTCAAAGCAATGATATTCTGAGCTGTTGATTAAAGAGGGATCCATATGCTTGAGATGCCAGATGTATGAGCTGCTGCTAACTTAGCATTTAGGAGAAATGTAGGAGTCGACTGATATTTTTCCTCCAGAAAGACTTCAAGGATGTTTGCAAGGAATTGCACTCTTTTTAGATGGTTTAAGTTGTAAGGCATGGAGAGGTTATCTTAACCTGAAAATATAGAAGGGAGCCTTAAGAATCATTTTTAATTTGCTTGCATCTCTATCTGTTTAATTTTAAAAGGCAGCTTTCTCTTTAGTTTAAGAAAATAAATGCATGCTGCAAGGCCAGCTTTATTTCTGGAGGGGTCAGATATTTGAGAGGTAACTAAAAGAGAAAATAGAATGTTTTCTGTCTATTTTTCATAACAGCTCTGAATCAGAGCAGGGCTATTGACTAACACGAAAGCACCTTCACGCAAGGAGATGAAACCTCAAATCACACCTAGACCTATGACTCTACACAAATACTATGCTTGGTTCAATGGGAAAAGATAGATAGAAGAAAGGCAATATCTGCCTAAGGCATTCTGCCTCTTGGGGACATTTCTGGTTGTCAGCACTTGGGAGGTACAACTGGTATCTGGACAGCAAAAGATGCTGCTAGCCATCCGACAGTGCATGAAACAATCTCTCACCACAACGAATTATGTAGACCTAAAAAGATAATAGTTCCTAGAGGCTGAAAATTTCTGGTTTCAAATGAGCTGTCCATTCCAGTCTCAACGGAAGACAGCCTAAGACTATAATCATAGCAGGAAGTGGACCACTGGCTAGTGACTGCTACCATGCTTCTCCTTGTTGACACTGCCATTTTCCACCCTTACCTCCCCCAGATGTCTCATGTATCTGACACCAAACCCCTCGCCAGTCATTCCTGGCTCTTATGTTTTGTATGTCAGTGTTATGGTCTGTGTCTAGGTGTTTCCCCAAAGCTTCATGCACTCATGGGCAGGCTTCTAGAGTTTATGATGACTCGTGCTTCTGGGATTATGGATGTGAGCTGCTATACACACCCTAGAGTGAGGAGCCTGCGTACAATGTAGGGGAAGAAAAGAGGCTTGCTCATCGCTGCTCCTCCCTTTTCCTCTTGCTGCTTTTGCTGTTTTCCACCATCATGAGCTGTTGCCCTCTGCCATGTGCCACTGCCCCTTTAGCCAGCTGAGTATGGTATGAAGCCTCCACAAACTGTGAGCTAAATAAACTTTTCCTCCCTTAATTTTGGGCACTGGGTATTTTATCTCGGCAATGATCAAAATGTAACCAAGACAGTCAGCCACTCTGCTCCTCTCTCTTAACTATCTTGAATAATACCTATAGCCCTGCCCCTCCAGGCAGAGAAAATTCTTTCTCTCTCATCTCCCACATCAGTGTGCATCGCACTGCACTGGGATGGATTACACGCATTCAAGGCAAATTTGAGCTTCTGGAAGTTAGGCATGAAGTCTTTCTCTTCTCTGTGTTCCTAAGAACTGACATGATATTCATTGCTTAGTGGGTGAGTAATAACTTTATGTCAAATACTTACAGTATAAAGATCTCCAGACACTATACCTTTCCCACAGGGAACAAAGATTTCATAGGCAGAGAGAAACAGCTTTTGTTGAGACTTAGAAAGAACATGTAGTGTCTAAGCTGTATAGAAATCACTTGGCACAATGCCTGACACATAGATTTTATTAAATGAGCACCATTTTCCTTTATTCCCCTTCAAAGATGCTCCATGAATTACAGGGAACAGCCTTTGGGATTATGTGAGTTGAAAAGTGTCGTGCTACATGGCTGTTACAAAGACTGATGATTGTCACTGAGAAAAATATAATTCCACCCAATTCTGTCCATTGCCTATTACCTCCATCCTGG